>APFE030913250.1:138214-209432 GCA_000404065.3 Pinus taeda
CATGGCAGAAGACTACTCCATATACACCTCAGCAAAATGGAGTCGCAGAAAGAATGAACAAGACGTTGATGGAAAGGGCAAGAAGCATGCTCAGTGGTGCCAGGTTAGGACAAGAATTCTGGGCAGAGGCGTGGATACTGCATGTTACCTGGTCAACAGGTCACCTTCATCAGCGTTGGAGGATAAGACTCCACAAGAAGTATGGACTGGTAAGAAACCCTCTCTTTCACATCTGAGGGTATTTGGATGTGATGCATATGTACATGTTCCAAAGGAGAAACGAACCAAGTTGGATAGTAAATCTGAAAAGTGCATCTTTATTGGGTATAAGGATGGTTTAAAGGGTTATAAGCTTTGGAACCCAGTAACAAGGAAGGTTGTGTATAGTCGAGATGTGGTGTTCAGAGGGGTGAAAGATGTTATTAAACATGAAGTCCAACCAAAGGAACCCGTGAAGATAGAGTTTGAACTAAAGGAGGAAGAATCAGACTCTGTAACAGAGGAGGAATCAGAAGATGAAAAACCACAAACTCCAGCTGTGAGAAGATCAGCTCAAGAAAGAAGGTAGCCAGAAGGTATAGTCCATCTGCTTTCTGTTCAAACTTTGCTTTGTCTGTTACTGATGATGATCCCAGAACTGTGAAGGAAGCAGTGGATTCAGAGGATGGAAAACTCTGGAAAGAGGCCATGGTTGATGAAATGGCATCTTTGCACAAAAATGAGGCTTGGGATCTGGTGGAGTTGCCGGCTGGAAGGAAACCCATTGGCAGCAAATGGGTGTTCAAGAAGAAGACAAATGCAGAAGGGAAGGTGGAGAAATACAAAGCTCGGTTGGTAGCAAAAGGTTATTCCCAGGTGCCGGGAATTGATTTTGGTGATATTTTTTCTCCTGTTGCCAAGGTAACTTCTATTAGATTACTTTTATCTGTTGCTGCTGCTTTTGATTTTGAGGTAGAACAGATGGATGTGAAGACAACATTTCTTCACGGGGATTTGGAAGAGGAAATCTACATGAAGCAACCTGAAGGCTTTGCGGTGAAGGGTAAGAAAGAACTAGTATGCAAGTTAAAGAAGTCTCTGTATGGGTTAAAACAGTCACCAAGGATGTGGTATCAGAAATTTGATACATTTATACGGGGACTTGGCTTCACCAGAAGCAAAGCAGATCATGTGTGTATTTTAAATTAATTGGTGACCGTGTTATTTAGCTGGTCTTGTATGTGGATGATAAGTTGCTGGTTGGAAATGACAAAGAAATTATCCAGGATTTGAAGACCCAATTGTCCTCCAAATTCGACATGAAAGATCTCGGTGCTGCAAACTATATTTTGGGCATGGAAATTAAAAGAGATCGGGCAAAGAGGAAGCTCTGGTTAAACCAGAGGAAGTATGTCGAGACAATATTGCAGAGGTTTAATATGCAGGATAGTAAACCGGTGAAGGTTCCTATTCCTGTAGGTGTGAGGTTATCTGCTGAACAGTGTCCCAAGACACAAGAAGAGGAAGAGGACATGTCCCGTGTTCCATATGCAAGTGCAGTCGGCAGCTTGATGTATGCAATGGTCTATACTAGACCAGACATTGCACATGCAGTGGGAGTATTGAGCAGGTTTATGTCAAAACCAGGGAAGGAGCACTGGACAACAGTGAAGCGGGTTTCAGGTATTTGCGTGGCACTAGTGAATATGGTTTGTGCTACCAAGGAAGACCAGGATTGGACAGAGTGTTGGATATCTGTGGCTTTGTTGATGCAGACTGGGCTAGAGATCTGGATCAGAGAAGATCTACAGTGGGTATGTGTTTAACCTATTTGGAGGTGCAGTCAGTTGGATGAGTAAGAAACAATCTGTAGTGGCACTATCAACTACAGAGGCAGAATACATGGCAGCCACTCATGCAAGCAAGGAAGCAGTTTGGTTGCAGAGATTGTGTGCAAGTATGGGGTTGGTACAGGGAGCTATAAGGATAGACTGTGACAGCCAAAGTGCAATTTTCTTGGCAAAGAACCCTGCGTATCATTCAAAGACAAAGCACATTGATGTTCAGTATCACTTTGTGAGGGATATGATAGAAGACAAAAAGGTCTTGCTGGTAAAGGTGGACACTTTGAAGAATACTGCAGATGCATTGACAAAATCTGTGAGCTCTGAGAAGTTCTCTTGGTGTAGAGAAACAATGGGCGTTTCAAGGCTGGAAAAATGACTAAGCTCTCCTGTGGCCCCCTGTGGAAAGAAAACAACAGGTGGGAGATTGTTGGGTTGTGTTATATTCTTTCCACGACTAACCTACGTAGTGAACGAGGGGGTTAGAGGGGGGGCGGAGCCCCCCTTCGTTGCGCCGATTGCGCAGCGGGTAGCCCCCCTCTATGTGGTTCGGGGCAGCGCCCTGAGAAATTTTTTTTTGGACCCTATATTAGGTTGGGCGAACCTACCTATGGTTTTCGGTCCATGGTTTTGGATGTGATGGTTTTTGGTCCATGGTATTGGATGCTTTGGCATGTATAAATATGTATTGTAACATTGAAAGGAATATAATGAAAAATTCAGCTGGTAGTCTCGGTTTTGAGATCCGGTGGGAAATCTCTGTGTATATGTGTTTTATGTGTTACGCTCTCGCATTTTTATTTTTCCTGTGATTTAGAATTCGTATGCAGGTAATTTCTGTACGCGGTTAAAACCTACACTCAATGGTGATGAGTGCAACATATTAGGCATCATCAGGAACTAATGAGAGTCTAATGAATTCATGGAGAAATATTAGCAAGTCCACGGGTTAGAGGGGAAGGAACTCACGTGAAAGGTCTCTATAGAAGAACATGTATATTTCATCCCACATGGCTTGTTAGGTATGTAAGGGACCTCATTACTAGTGTAATTACCTAGACTCATAATTGTTTGGCATCATGCATAGAGAAGGGAAAGCCCCAATGGAGAAATTACGTAGTAACCACAAAACCTATGTGTTGGTTAATAACCATTATACCAAACATCAATATGTTATGGTGGAGTTTTAAGATACAATTGTTAGGTAAAATTGACTCGAGGTTTGAGTCAATGTTGACCTAGTTAAATAGTAGTGGTTTTGGGGACATGGTATAGTGTACCCATGGTATTTTGCTTTGTGGTATTGCATGTCATGGAGCCTATAAAAGGATGGGAATACTTCATTGTAATGTAGGCCTTGGAGGTGAGGAGTGAATGCTCACTTGGCCATCTTGGCCAGGATTTTGGCCAAGGCTAATGAGATCTCATTGAGTTGGGTTTTTCCCTGGATTTGAGGTTTTCTTGGATAAATATTATGTGTATAATATTTATGTTTATTGTTGTTGGTTATTTTATTATTCCTCTTTGTAAATCTAGTAAATCGCAGTAATAATTTATCTCTCTGCCGCAAATTTCTTAACAACTGGCATTAGAGCTAAGTTGGCTTCAAAAGGACATTTTTTTGTTGCCAAGGGTTTGTATTGGCTTGGTAGATAGAGACATAGTTAAGTTTTTCTTGCATATCTGGATCAAAAGCCATAGATTGTGAAGAAAAGTTGCACACTATTGGGTCATGAGAGATTCAATGGATGGGGAGGATATGTGCACGTGGATTAATTAATTGTTGAACCATGTACTTGAAAAGAACGCCTAGGTAACTGGCGGTTACAATGGCTAGTGACCCGTGTAATTCAGTAGATGGGTTATTTTTAAAAAGACATTGATGTCATATGTACAAAGACAACAACAAGGGTAAAAAAAAATTATAATGGAGTGAAATTTTTAAGTTGCATGTAAATGTGCATATTGCTGTAAGACCTAGTAAGGCATAAGGCATGTGTACCCCTAGGTAATTACCAATAAAGTCTGGGTTAGACCTAGGTAATAGGGGGATGTCGGGTTAACAAATCTTGGGTAAACAATTTGAAGGGGGTAAGGGATAGAGTGAGCGAGATTGTCTCACTTAGCAGGTTTTGGCTGGATTTAGTCAAGGAAACCCAAGTCAAGTTTAAAGGGGGAATTGTTAGGTAAAATTGACTCACGGTTTGAGTCAAGGTTGACTTGGTTAAATAATAGTGGTTTTGAGCACATGGTATAGTGTACCCATGGTATTATGTTATGTGGTATTGCATGTAATGGAGCCTATAAAAGGCTGGGAATACTTCATTGTAATGTAGGCCTGGGAGGTGAGCGGTGAATGCTCACTTGGCCATATTGGCCAGGATTTTAGCCAAGGCTAATGAGATCTCATTGGGATGGGTTTTCCCCAGATTTGGGGTTTTCCTAGATAAATATTATGTGTATAATATTTATGTGTATTTTTGTTGGTTATTTTATTATTCCTCTCTGTAAATCTCGGTAAATCTTAGTAATAATTGATTTCTCTGTCGTAAATTTCTTAACAAAAATAAAAAATGTTTAAATTAAAATATTATTTGATCTTGGAGCAAAAAAATATTTCGTTTCACCATATGCATTCAAAAATTGTGGGTTGACAAATTATGAACACAATAATTTCAAATTAGTCGAGATGGATTATGGGGTAAAGAAAGAAGTAGGACCTTGTTTTGACAAGTGTTTTGTATACCTAGGGGTGTGCACAACAAGGTTAAAAGTGTATGTCACTTCCTTGAAGATTTATGATCCAATTATTGGTATGGATTGGATAGAAGCTCATTGATCTTTAATAGGCTATTTTTAGAAAATAGTGTTTTGTTTAGACAATGCGGCAATGTCAATTGAGATCCTCAGTGTTTAAAAGGATGTTGTCTATACATTTCATCTGAATAATGAAAGTTAAACATTTCTTAAGAGAAGGATGTCGATTGTATATAATATGGGTAATAAGTGATGAAAATAAATCCTCTTTAGTTTAATATATGGTTTTATTAAAGACCCAAGGATGTTTTTTTTCCCTAATATTTCCAAATTTACCTCTTAAAAGAGAACCTGATTTTATTATCAAGCCGAAACTTGATGTGGGGGGAAGTTTTAGGACACCTTACATGATGATGGCTCTAAAATTTTGTGAGTTGTAGATACAACTAAAGGAACTAATATAATTAGGGCTTATTAGGCCCAAAGTTTCATCATGGGGTGTACTAGTATCAAGAAGAAGGATGGTTTTTTGTGATTATGAGTAGATTATAGGGGTTTGAAGATATATAGAGAGTAATAGATATCATACACCTTGAGCAGATGATATCATTTGTTAGATGAAAGAGGTAGTCGGTTTAAAACAATTATTTATGACTACGTTCTCACGAGTTAAATATTAAGTGTCATTACTAAGACTATCTTCTAGATGTGGTTTGAACGCTATGAGTTCATAGTGGTTCCATTTAGTTTCACCAATGCATTAGTAATATTAAAGAGCCTCTTGAATAGTATAATATGAAAGCACTCACAACGCTTTGCGAAAATTCTATTCCAAAAATTGAAGGGATCATGAGGAGCACTTGAAATAGTGTTGCCATGCTTAACAAAATGCAAATTGAATGGAAAAAAGTATCTTTGTTCTTTCTTCTAGAAAGAGATTCACTATCTTGGTCATTTTATTTCATGGAAAGAAACTTTGGTGGACTCAGAAAAGGTGAATACCATAATGTATTGTTTAGTGCTAAAAAATTAGCATGAGATGTGGAGCTTCATGAGGAAACTTGAGTAGCATCACGAGTTTGTAGAAAGATTTTAAAAAATTGTAAAACCCATCATTACGTTGCAACACAAGGGAATCAAGTATGAGTTGGCCAAGGGATTTGGTTTTTCAATCATGGAAATTAAGATATTACTAACGAGTGCATCAATGCTATGAGTGATTGATATAAAAAAATATATCATAGTTTACATGGATGCCTCAAAACGAGGGTTGGGTGTTGCGCTAATGCAATATGGGTGAGTAATAGCGTATGCATCTTAGAAGTTAAAGCATCATGAGAATATCTATTTCATGTATGTTTTAGATTTGGTAGGTGATATTCTAGCTCTAAAACTTTAGAGTAATTATCTTATTGGGTGAAGATTTTTACTCAAAGCTAATCATGAAAGCCTAAAGCATTCCTTCACACAAACAAGTGTAAATGATAGGAAGATGTGATGGAATGAATTCATGAGAGTACAATTTTGTAATTCTGTACATCAAGGAAAGGATAATTATATGGTTAATGCCCTACGAAAATTTCATGGATCATATCCTTGGTGCCTTTAAATTCCAGTTTGAGAGAGCGAGTCTTGGGATAACTTATTCGATATAGTTGGTATTAAATGTTACATCAACCATATAGAATGGGAGGCAGTTAAAGGCTAAGTTCAAGGTTATGTTCTCAAGATAGATGGATTCTTTTAATTTCAATGAAGGACGTACATCCTTAAGAAAGAAGATATTCAAAGCACTATCATTGAGGAAGCTTATAGAGCATTGTACTGATGTATTCCAATTTCACCAAATGTCTTGATTGTTAGCATTGAGTAAAGGCTAATCATGACAAATTGGTAGGACTCTTGTAGCTACATGAAATTTATATGTTCAAATGGGAATTTATTTCCATGAATTTCATTATGGGATTTCCTCCCACATTGTAAAGTCGTAATGTATTAGTTACAATGAAAAAATAAGAAAATCAATTTCTTTCATTCTAGTTCTAGTCAAAGAAATTTATGATGACAATAATGTAGCATAAGAATTTATTAGAAAATTACTCATATTTATGGGTCTCACAAAAATCATATCGAATATAAACTCTCGATTTACTTCTTAGTTTTGGACAAATTTACAATCAACACTAGGGAGTCAATTGAATTTCAACATAGTGTAACATCCTAAAACATATGGATAAATGGAAAGAGAGAATTAGGTGATGGAAAACATCTTAGGATGTGTCTTATGGATAACCAAACCTGCTAGTAAAAGTACTTTCCTTTGGTATAGTTTTCTTAGAGTAATAGTTCCCATAACTCATTCAAGATAACTCTTTATCAAACTCGATATGAAAGGTCACAACACCATTAATTTGGGACAAGTTAGAGGATTAAGTGATAGTAGGTTTAGAATTAGTTCAAGAGATGGAGGTAAAAGTGATTAATATTAGGAAATGTTTAAAGTGTAGGATAGTTAGGAAATTTACATTGATTCACATAGGACCAACCACAATTATAAAGTATGAGATTATGTTTTCATCTACATTGGGGCTAATAGGATTACGATTTGATTTGAAAAAGGGGCAAAGCTATCACCTCAATTTATAAGGCCATTTAAAATTTGGGAAAGACTTGGATGAGTTTCTTAACATCTTTTATTTCCATCCCACTTGAATAAAATACATTATGATTTCCATGTATCTATATTATTATATGATGTAGCTAAGGAATCTCATAAAGTCAATTAGAAGGAATTGTAGGTTTTTAGACATGGGAACCATTTGGTTGAACCATTATGCATATTGGACCATGGGGTTAGACAAGGTTTTCACTACTTGGTGGGTTAGGTTAAGATCCAATGGGACAAGTATAGCGTAACATATACTACCAGGGAAAACACAAATACCAAGTGTCGAGATCATCCCACACTTTTTCGACCATAAATTAGGACAACATTTCCCAAAGAGTGGATATATGTAATGATTGATCTTGACTTCTATAGTGAAATTGAATTATGACCTACATTATATTTGTTTACTTATTATCTATGAAACTCTTATAAAAATGCAAGTATATTATATGGACATGTTGACCTACATATATGCATAAGTTATGTATAATTCATTTTTTATGTTATTAATGATGGTTGTTGTGTGATTTATTCCCAACATGCAAATTTAAATGAAAGGTTGTGATATGTAGATACCACTTTAAGTTTTGTTGAAATGAATAAACATGTAACATGCATAGAATAAATAAATTAGATTCATTACATTTTTCATCAGGTATCACCATGTTAATTGTATACAGATGGTTATATGGTTATGCATGATTTTATGTTCTGGTCAAATAACCTACAATTTGAATCACGTAGATGTCGGCCAATTAAATGTGATACTAAAATGATATATATGTCATGGAAATTGAAAGAAAATTATATTCCATGAATCATTAATTTTTTCATTTAATTATTAGTTCAATACATTACTATGACATGTGGGAAAATTCACGTTTTAGAGGAAGCACAGTTGATCAAATTGGTCATTTGATGATGTAGATCTAGAAACCAAAAAATAATCTTATTATGGTATTGTTAAGGTGTTGACCCTAGTTCTATCAGGAGCATTAAGGTACTACCCATTTGTTATCATTTGAAACTTAGAGTTATAGGAGGGTTGTGTTAATCCATAGTCCTCTAGATGTATAATGGTGACTACTAGTTTCTTGTTGCAAAAGCTTTATTAAGATTATTGATATTTTTTATTAGATGTTGTATTTGGGGTTAGGTCAAAAATGATATTCCAAAATATTGAAATGGGGGAAGTGATAAGATGTGGAACATGGAAGTAGTTTACATAGGAAGGGTGATTTAAAGCTTTTAACAATATTACCGAGAATAATAAATACAACCATATGTTGGGACACCCTGGCACTTGGCACATCTTGGTTGCATGCCGATCTGACACTCTAGCATGCCTTAACACTGCCTAGCATACCATGTCACTCCCTCCTGGGCACGTGTGGAACTCACTGACACTCCCTATCAGACACTCTTATTCATTCATTTACATGCATTTTGACCCAGTTCTCCCTTGAGTTTCCCTAGCACTCACTAACAATCCTTAGCATGCATTGGCACACCTTAGCACTTGGCACATCTTGTCATGCTTCCCTAGCAATCTAGCATGCCTTGGAACTTCCTAACATAAATTGTCACTCCCTCCTTAGCACACTTTTAACTCGCTAACACTCCATGTCACACACCCTTATTCATTCATTTCCATGCAATTGAAAATAGTGCTCGCTTTTGTTTCTCTAGTGCACCCTATGTTGGCATTATGATGCATGTGTTGTACTTGATGGCAACCCACTCATAGAAGAACAAATCACTTATATATAACTAGATGAATCTACAGAAGAGATAGCAAATGTGACAGAATACATGGGATGCAGGATAGCTCAAAGGAATCAAATGATAGCTCTCAGTATGACAAGTTAGCTTTGCCATCAAGTCCAAAGGGGGAGATTGTTGGCATTATGATACAAGTGTTTTCCTTGATGGCAAGATGACAGATTATAGTGCAGCAGGTCAGTAGCAAAGAATTGATGATAAAACTACAAAGGATGAAGAAAGAAGAGTATATACGCAGGTTCACTATGTACCAAGTCATGTATATACGCAGGTTCTCTATATACCAAGTAGGGTATACATGAAGGTTATACATGCAGGTTTTCTATATACAAAGATGCGTATACACGTGGGATTGCTGATCAAAAGTAGCGCATGCGTATGCATGCACTTTCATGCACGAAAAAGCGCGTACATGTAGGAAAGCCTATTTTTGGGTCCATGGTATTTAGACCTATGGTTTTGGTCCTTGGTATTGCGTTCGAAGTGTTGAACCCAGGTATTGGGTTCCTAGTATTGGTTCTCAATGCTTTTGGACCATGGTATTGAGTAAGGCCTAAGACTATAAAAGGAGAAGAAGATCATTAGGCAAATGCATTGAGAAAGTCTTGAATATTTGATGAAATATGAGATCCAGTATACAGGTTGTGGGTTCATGATGCTTTGCTAAGAAGGAATCTAAGCGGATGATGAAGAACAAGATCTAAGGATAGACCAGGATCTAAATGGCTTCGAACGAATCATCTCTATACGGTTTGATCATGCTTATTCTAGATCTATACACTAACGCATGCAATGTCCTGTAACTGTTATGATATGGGTATGATTGATGTCTGGAACAACTGCAAAGTTATGAGAAAATATTTGTAGATCTGCACGTGGGTTGGCTTTGGTGAAAGCGCGTATCTATGCTGGTTTGGTTCGTCATAGTAGCGTATACATTATGATATATGATATTTGAAGTTGCAGTTGGATCTAGTTATTGTTGTAGAGTTCTATTGTCTGTTCCGTGTTCTGGTGACTACATTTTGTTGACAGGGTTTCAATGATTTAGTATTGGGTGATTCAGAGATTGATAATGCTAGTGTTGATTGATTATGTGCTTCAATGATATTGATGGGTCCAATATGAAAATTGGATGAAACGTGGCCTTCAGATTATGATGTTGTGTTCCATGAGTATCCAGTCTAAAAATTTATGAAATGTGGTACCTGGAGGAAGAAAGAGAAGTTTGTAGCCTTCTGTAGGTCGACACCTACGTACTAGTACATCATCTAGTACAAGAGCTAAGGGGGTGGTAGCTGCCTTCCAGTAGCAGCTGGAAAACGAGTAAAGGTTGGAGCATTTTAGTAGGCTGGTACCTATGTACTAGTAAATGGATCGACTAGTACAAGAGCTAAGGGGGATGCAACTCCCTTCCAGGAGAGTCTGGAGAACGAGAGAAGGTTGTAGCCTTCTGCAGGTAGAATCCTGTGCACTGGTATAAGACTGCAACAATACAAAACTATTGTAAAAATAAGTTTCATATTAAAAAGAAGATTGATACGACTTGCAGCAGGTGGTTTTCACCCACATTGGGTTTCCACCTTACATCATGGTGTTCATGTGTGCTTCTTGTGTGTGATGATCTGTTTTATTTTTACGACTCCTGTTTACTGTTCATATGGTTAATAATGTTTTGATGCACTCATTTAGGACCAACTAACTGAATCATAAGATATACGCTTGTTGAGTTACACACAGTTGCCTATACACGCGGTTTGCCTTAACTGATGTAGCGTATATGTATCTTAATATGGAAATGAAAAAGTTATATTGATTTGATAATACTGATTCACCCCCCCCCCCCCCCCCAGTATTATTTTCAACAATTGGTATCATAGCAGGTACTTTGGTAAAAGCTTGATCGTTTGAAGGAAATCCGTAGATCAATGGGAAAGAAGCTTAAGAAGAAAGCGCCTAAGAAGAAGAAGACATCTTAGAAGAGCTATGACAATGGGAGAATCGATTGGGGAATATGTGGAAGAAGCACTTCAGATTTAGAATCACTTTAGAATGAAGATGAACAAGCAAAAGAACTAATAGGTATGAATTTGTTATACTCTCGTGATACATTTATCCATCTATTTGAAGATGATGAAAGTGATAGCGAAACAACTGAAATTGCTCTTATGGGTGAGCAAGAAAGATACCAAATAGAGGCAGAATTTAAAAGGCTTACAGACAAAATGAGAGATCAACAAGATATATTGAACAAAAGGGAATGTGCCTTCAAAGAAGAAGCTACCAAACGAAAAGCTACTCTAGAGGAAGGAAACAAGGTAAGGAAGTTATTCAAGGACAAGGAAGATCAATGTCAAAAGTTGCAGGATGAAGTGACATTATTAAGAAATGAAGTCAATGAAAGGAGCACAACAATCAGGAAACTTAGAGATAGATCTAGTTACTATGAAAGTCTTGAAGCTACGAACCTCTTGCTAAAAGAAGATCTTGAAGAATCAAATAAGCAGAATAAAGAACTACTCCAAGCTCTTGAAAAACAAGAAAATGAAGTTCTTGAACTAAGACATCAGTTGGAAGAAGGAAGAAAAGTTGAAGAAAACATGAAGAAGTAGTATCTTGAAAAGGACAAGCAACATGAGGTTGAGGTAAATATTCTAAAAGATAAATTAGAAGAAAAAGATAAGCTCTTACAATTTCAAGATAGTACTAAGATCTTGGATGATATTCTTAGTAGTCAAAGGTCTCCTCCTATCAAAACTGGTATTGGTTTTCATGAATCTGTTGAAGGAGAATCTAGTTCACAAAGTAAGACAAGGGACTCTAATGAAAAATCTGAAATGCTCAATACGGAGATGAGAGGTCAACCCCATCAATAGCCAAGGAAAGAAATTCTTCAAAGAAAATCTTTTACACCTCCGATAAATAATGTTGAACGTTATGTATGTCATAATCTTAGACATGTTGCAGCCAGATGCAGAAGAAGAATGGTTCAAGATCATCACACAGAAAGATCATGACATTCCAGGTACTTTAATGGATATTGTTTTTCTTGCAATATGTTTGGTCACAAAGTTGTTGATTGCTACAGAAGGAATATGAAACATGTAAGATGTTATGCATGTAACAAGCTTGGTCATATAGCAAAGGAATGCAGGAACAAAGTACGGGCACCATACGAAAACCTGAAAACATCATCACACTTGAAGATATGGAAGAAGAAGGAATTCCAGTCAGAAAGATGTGGCACATCACAATATGTAGACATAACAGACTTAGAGGGAGCTGAAAGTGTAAAAATTCAATGTCCTGAATCTCATACTCAAGTTTCATAAAATGAAGTCGCGTATATACGTGAGTTAGACACTGCACAGTCGTGTATATGTTAGTTTGAAGAAGAGCAATGGCACAGACTCAGGAAAAAGGGTATGATATGATTTAGTCCATTATTTGCTCTATTTGATAATGGTTACAATCTGCTGATGATGTGTAAAAATGTCTTGCTACTTGTAAGATGTTTTAAAAGTGTTGTGATCCTAAATTAATGATACTTCTTGCTGATGTATGCATGATTAGATCTGACAATAAGCAAGATGGCATAGGTTCAGGGGGAGCATATGCCTTTAATAATACATTGTTGGCATTATGGTTAGTAGTCCTTGGTGATGATGCTTATATGGCTGAATGATACATCTTGCTATGGTTATGAGTTGTCCATGACAAAATCTCATATGATTCTTGGGGTTACATACTTGGTGTTATGATCAGATTTGTGGATGCATATATGGTGCTTACATGGTGATCTCCTTGAATACACTTGATGATGAGTCACTCATATGTTGCTATCGACATATATTACAGTTATGATGCAGGGTTCCTATAGTTCTTGGCACTCACATGGATGAGGATTGTTTTTGTTACATAGTGCTATATTCAATATGTTGGATACATATTCAAAGTTGCATTGACAAAGACATTATGATGATGATTTCTTGCCTATATGATGATAGGTTGATACTTACATATGTTGATTGATGCAGATGTTCCCAAGTGATGATACTTGGATGATATATAAGATCATGCAGATCTTGATGGTGATGAGATGGCTATGGCGTTTATCACATATGATATAATGTGAATGATTCGGTTGCTGGTCTAGATGTTGTTGACAGATGTTTATGGAGTAGATCATACAATGTGACTATCATGATCTTGTTTATATGTTTGGTCTCTGTTATAAATGTCATAACAAGACTCTTGATGTAATAGTTTGTCTCTATCTATTGTAGTCATTTGATGAATCTCTCTGGTCATATGGTGTAATTTGTACCCCCACTATGCATGGGAAGGATGATGTGATATTTTAGTCACGTATAAACATTTGGTATTTGGTGTATCCCCACTTGGTTGGGTGGATGATTCAATATTGATATATCCCCACTTGGTTGGGAGATGGATGTATGTATGAGTCCTTGGTGATAGGAAGGTCACTTATGATGTATGGAGTCATGTTCTTTCTTGTAGAACATCTTTTTGCAGACCTTGCTTACAGTCAGGGGGAGCATGAACAACACACTTCAGCAAAGCAGAGATTTCAGCATGTACTCAGAGGGAGCTTGGACAGATTGGTACACCTTGGCATATAAAAAGGAGGAGCTCAATCAGAGATCTTAGCAGGTACTCAGGGGGAGTATGGACAGTGGAGTGTTTATCAAGGAAAGAGAATATCTTGGTCTGCCCTTTGCCCTTGATGTCAAAGGGGGAGAGTGATTTGGTGTTGTTGCCATCAAGTCCAAAGGGGGGGATTGTTGGCATTATGATGCATGTGTTGTACTTGATGGAAACCCACTCGTAGAAGAGCAACTCACTTATATATAACTAGATGAATCTACAAAAGAGATATCAAATGTGACAGAATACATGGGATGCAGGGCAACTCAAAGGAATTAGATGACAGTTCTCAGTATGACAAGTTAGCTTTGCCATCAAGTCCAAAGGGGGAGATTGTTGGCATTACGATACAAGTGTTGTCCTTGATGGCAAGATGACAAATTATAGTGCAGCAGGTCAGTAGCAAAGAATTGATGATCAGACTACAAAGAATGAAGAAAGAAGAGTATATACGCAGGTTCACTATGTACCAAGTCGCGTATATACGCAGGTTCACTATATACCAATTAGGGTATACACGCAGGTTCTCTATATACAAAGATGCATATACATGTGGGATTGCTGATCAAAAGTAGCATATGCGTATGCATGCACTTTCATGCATGGAAAAGTGCGTACATGTGGGAAAGCTTATTTTTGGGTTCGTGGTATTTAGACCTATGGTTTTGGTCCTTGGTATTGCATTCGAAGTGTTGAACCTAGGTATTGGGTTCCTCGTATTGGTTCTCAATGGTTTTGGACCATGGTATTGAGTAAGGCCTAAGACTATAAAAGGAGAAGAAGATCGTTAGGCAAATGCATTGAGAAAGTCTTGAATATCTAATGAAGTATGAGATCCAGTATGCAGGTTGTCGGTTCATGATGCTTTGCTAAGAAGGAATCTAAGTGGATGATGGAGAACAAGATCTAAGGATAGATCAGGATCTAAATGGCTTGGAATGAATCATATCTATACGGTTTGATCATGCTTATTCTATATCTGTATACTGACGCATGTAATGTTCTGTAAATGTTATGATATGGGTATGGTTGATGTCTAGAACAGCTGCAAAGTTACGAGAAAATATTTGTAGATCTGTACGTGGGTTGGCTTTGGTGAAAGAGTGTATGTATGCTGGCTTGGTTCGTCATAGTAGCGTATACATTATGATATATGATATTTGAAGTTGCAGTTGGATCTGGTTATTATTGTAGAGTTCTGTTGTCTATTCTATGCTCTGGTGACTACATTTTGTTGACAGGGTTTCAGTGATTCAGTATTGGGTGATTCAGAGATTGATAATGCTAGTGTTGATTGATTATGTGCTTCAATGATATTGATGGGTCCAGTATGAAAATTGGATGAAACATGGCCTTAAGATTATGATGTTGTGTTCCATGAGTATCGAGTCTGAAAATTTATGAAACGTGGTACGTGGAGGAAGAAAGAGAAGGTTGTAGCCTTCTGGAGGTCGACACCTATGTACTAGTACATCAACTAATACAAGAGCTAAGGGGGTGGTAGCTCCCTTCCAGTAGCAGCTATAAAAAGTAAAGGTTGGAGCATTTCAGTAGGCCGGCACCTACATACTAGTAAATGGATCGGCTAGTATAAGAGCTAAGGGGGTTGTAGCTCCCTTCCAAGAGAGTTTGGAGAACGAGAGAAGGTTGTAGCCTTCTGCAGGTAGAAGCTTGTGTACTAGTATAAGACTGCACTAATACAAAACTATTGTAAAAAGAAGTTTCTTATTAAAAATAAGATTGAGACCACTTGTAGCAGGTGGTTTTCACCCACATTGGGTTTCCACCTTATATCATGGTGTTCATGTGTGCTTCTTGTGTGTGATGATCTGTTTTATTTTTACTGCTCCTGTTTACTGTTCCTATGGTTAATAATGTTCTGATGCACTCATTTAGGATCAACTAACTAAATCATAAGATATATGCTTGTTGCATTACACAGTTGCATATACACGCGGTTTTCCCTAACTGAAATAGCGTATATGAATCTTAATATGGAAATGAAAAAGTTATATTGATTTGATAATACTAATTCTCCCCCCCCCCCCCCCCCCCCCCCCCCCCCCCCCCCCCCCAGTATTATTTCCAACACCCTAAAACTCCCTATCATGCGTTGGCACCACACCCTAGCACTTGACATATCTAGGCATGTCTTAGCACTTGGCATGTCTTGGCATGCCTAACGTACCTGGGAATTGCATAACATGTGTTAGCACTTCTTAGAATTTCCTTGCACACTTTGGCACTCCCTAGTTTTCATCCCCTTATAGATAGCCTTACTTTTTTTGCGACTTTGGAACCCAACCAAGTCTTTGACAAAATAGAATTGTACCTAGCCCAAAGTTTCCCTTTGTCTGAAACTGCTTTGTCCAGCCCCTTATTGAGATCGTAGGCTTGCCTCCTACAAGTCCTATTTTAAAATTTTCCCAACACACTTCATCCTTGAGACACCTGGAATTCACTAACACTCTATAGCACACACTCATGTTCGTTCATTTCCATGCATTTTAACCTAGTTCTCCCTCATGATGTCCTAACACTCCCCAACACTCCTTGGCATCCATTGACATTATTTGGCATTTGTTAGCACACCTTTTGATTCATTAGCATTCCCTAACACTCGTTATCTATCATGTCCTCATAACTACCCTTATCTTTTTTTGCAACTTGGGAACCCAACCAAATCCTACCTCGAATAAAATAGCTTGACCAACTTACAATTACTACAACTAGGCTATTCCTTGTTCACCTATGAACTTCCTATAACTCATCTTAGACTACTCATGTCGAATCTCAAATCATACAACTTAGCAAGTTAAGAAGACAAGGATCACATCTAACCGTGGTATTAAAACAACTAGGCAACATAGTTTACATCTTGACATGCCATAACACCTGGAATGTCTACCTATCCCTTGGCACTATGTGGCACATGTTAGCATCCCTTGCATTCCTTGGCATGCTTTGGCACTGCCTAGCACATCCTAGCACTCCCTGGAACCTACCACGCTTAGAACTCAATGACACTCCCCATCACACTCTTATTCATTCATTTGCATGCATTTGAAACTAGTTCTCCCTTGTGCTTCCTTGGCACTTCACCCTAACACGCCCTAGAATGTGTTGGAAACACACCATAGTGCATAGCACATCTTGGCATGCTTTATCACTTGGGATGTCTTGGCATGCCTAACATGCCTTGGAGTTTTCTAACATGTGTTAGTACTTCCTGACATTCTGTGGAACACCTTGGCACTCCCTAGTTTTCATTCCCTCATAGATAGCCTTAGCTTTTTTGTGACTTTGGAACCCAACCAAGTACCTATCATGTCTAACAATTTCTTAGCACTATTGTGGTGTCTCTTATAAGCATCCCTTACATCCCTTGACATGCTTTGGCACTCCCTAGCATACCCTTTCACTCTAGCATGCCTTGGCACTCTTGCGTGCCTTAGCACTACCTAACATATAACCTTGTAACTCCCTCAACACACTTGGAACTTGCTGATACTCTATATCGCACACTCTTATCCATTAATTTCCATGAATTTTGAACTAGTTCTCCCTTTTTTTTTCATGGCATGCATTGGCACACCTTGACACCTGTCACATCTTGGCATGTCACCCTGACACTCTACCATTCCTTGGTACTACCTAACATACCTTGTCACTCCCTCCTTAGCAAACCTAGAACTCACTGACACTCCCTGTCACGCTCTCTTATTTATTCATTTCCATACATTTGAAACTAACACTCCCTTTTGTTTCCCTTGCAATCCATAACACTCACTGGCATGCATTAGCACACCCTAACACCTTGCACATCTTGGAATGTTGCTTTAGCCTCTAACATGCCTTAGAACTACCTCGCATACCTTGCCACTCACTCCTTAGCACACCTAGAAATCATTGACTCTTCTTGTCACAAACTCTTATTCATTCATTTGCATGCATCAATTTGACATAGATCTCCCTTATGTTTCCATGGCACTCCCTAACAGTTCCTTGCACATGTTGGCGCACCTTGGCACTTGGCACATCTTGGTCACATGTCATCATGACACTCTAGCATGAATTAGCGCTACTTAGCATACAATGTCACTCACTCCTTAGCATACCTATAACTCGTTGACACTCCCTGTCACACACTCTTATTCATTCATTTCCATGCATTTTGACCTAGTTCTTCCTTGTGTTCCCCTGACACTCCCTAACACTTCCTAGCACATGTTAGCACACCCTGGCACCTGGCACAACTTGGATGCATGCCACCGTGGAACTCTAGCATGACTTAGCATTGCCTAGCATAACATGTCACTCCATCCTTAACACACTTGGAACTCACTAACACTCCTTGTTACACACTCTTATTCATTCATTTCCATGCATTTTGACCTAGTGCTCCCTTGTGTTTCCCTGACACTCCCTAACACTCCTTAGCATGCATTGGCGCAACTTGGCACTTGGAACATCTTGATATGCTTCCCTAATACTCTGGAATGCCTTGGCACTTCCTAAAATACCTTGTCACTCCATCCTTAGCATTTATGGTGTTTGAAGACTAGGAGATTAGAACTTCTTTCTAGGAGGTGCCGTGAAACCTGCTCTGTTTACGATCATAATACTGATAAATTTGGTACGCAACATTCTGAAGATTTATATCTATTACTCTGAAGTTGCATAAGTAAATTGTCTTCCACTATACTAAATTCTTCACGCTGTTATGGATTCTCGTCCTTCTACTAGTTCTCGTCATGAATTTGTTGATAAATAATTTGAAGAAATTTTAAAGGAACACGAAGATGCAGATATTGAAAGACAAATTCTGTTACACCTGCACCTATTATACAAGAAAAGCCTGTTAATTTATTTTCTGGACCTATTCCTTCTGGATCTTGGTCTCTTCCAAAGATAGATCCAAAAACTTTTTATAAAAATTTAGGATTACTGGACACTATCCAGTTTTGGAGATATAAGGTGAAAGAGGAAGTCCTGCAAACTACCTCTAACAATAATATCCTTCATTCTTTAAACATTATCAACCAAGCTGAATTTGACGTTGCCCGGAAAGCAGGTTATAATTTCACCCACTTCAGACATGTCCAAGTGGGAATTTAACCTGTACACTAGAAAGGACAAGATGTGGCCTTCCTTTCATGTATATTTGATTGACGATGGAGACCTTTTCCAAAATCTCTCATCGGTGGATGCCAAGGTACTCTTGCATATGGCCCTGCATCATGGTCATGTGTCCCTGACTTTTCCATATGCCTGTAAGATCCCAATGCAATCAATTCTCTTATGCTCGGATTGTAGACACATGGATATGATGAATTTGATGATGATAGAAAAAATATTCCCATCTGGTGGTCCTTTGTGGTAAAATTTTACAAAAACAATACTCCTTCGATAGTTAAATCTGTCTCCTCTCAGTCAAAATTCACGACATTAATCACTCATGATTATAGAATGAATCTCATAGCATCGCAGCTGATTCCCAGAGCCGCCTTAAAACCCCCTGCAAAATGGGTTACAAAATGGGAATCTATTAGAAAACCTACCAGACCATCACCTATAGATTCCTCCACAATTTTTACTTCTAAATATGGAAATGTTCATACCATCTTCCCAGAGTCATGAGCTGAGCATGGTGGACCATCTATATCCATTTCCAACTCTGTACATACTTCGCCTCCCATTTACTCAGTAGACCCCGCATTTTTAGAATCAATCAAAAATTTGGCTATGAATCGTGTTGCCTCATCTAACAACCCTTTAGCTGTTGTTTGTGACCATCCTCATTGTTCCAAAACATACTGTCAATTTTCTTCACAGCCACCTACCCCGCATGGAGATAATCAAGAAGACAGAAATAGGATAAACATGGTTACTTTTATGCAAGATAAAAATAAATTTGAAGAGGTGTATACCAAACCTCGTCTCTTCAATATTCATGAAGAGATAATCATACAGTCAATACATTAGAATACTCATAAAGGCCTAGGATTTAATGATGGATCTGAAATCCCATCATACAGGAAAAATCCTATGAATAAAATCCCAAACAGTGTGGAAATTCCTTCAGATAATGAGATCATTGCATTCTTGAAGATCTTTAAAGGAATTAGTCCGTACGATCTAGATGATATGTGGAAGAAGAAAATGTTCAATCGGGACATTTTCACACATAAGTCAGAAAACAGATATGTTGAAGAACTGAAGCTTATTCCCAAAACTGAAAAGAAAAGTTTCAATAAAAAAAAGAATGAGGAATGGAGAAATTGGATGAAATCTAATAACCAGTGGATTTCCTTTTATGAATGGCATCACCCTTCCTTGAATCAGGTAGAAGAATCCTTAAGAAAATAGTTTAAGAATTAGGCAAAAAAAAAAAAGGATTCTTGATGTTGATAATTTCATTAAAGGAAAGATGGAATCTAATGCTGTCATAATTCCATCTCCTTTAGTAAGTCATGACTTTTCTCCAAAAATATAGAAAATTTTGTTTAAACCAAACCTGCCCAAAAATTTGTAGGTCATAAGGATAAAAGGAGAAAAATTGGTGAAAGAAATTTGCAGCAATCTGCAAATAAACATGATTAGATCTGGTTCCCCTCCAAAACACAAATGGGACCTTTTGATGGACAGATCTATCAAACAAAAAATGATTTTCCACCACGGGAAAACTTTTTTATCAAACAATAGGATGGAAAAATTTATAAATTGTCTCCAGTTCAAACAAAATATTCAACCAAAGAATCTGTCTTAGCTACAAATTGGATGAAACTTGCTCTTTCCAGTTTGGAAAAATTTCTAAGAACACAGCATAAGTCTATTGAGGACATGAGTAATATTCTAAAAGAAATGATGATTAGAATGCTTCAGAAACAGGACTATGCTACTGTATGTTTAAATGAGAATGTCAATAATCTTGTAGAAAATGATAAACATATAGCTGAAAGCCTCGATAAGCTCAAATTCTCCACAGAAAAGAAAATTCAAGATGTAACAATTATCCAGGGAAGAGAAATTGTTAAGGTTAATTCTAGCCTTGACATACTCAAGAGGCAAGTCTCGAATGTCTCTATTTCTATTGATTCACTCAAAAAGAGACATCCTACAGATTCATACAAATCTACCACTCTTTTTAGTGAACCTCAATCTCAAATGCCTTATACTATTTCATCCTCTGTCTCTAGTCTCATAAGACAACCAACAGAGATTGAGTTTCCAAAAGCAGAGATTTCATATTCTTATGTAGCTTTTGCTGCACCTAGTTTCTTTGGCCATCTAAAGCCAAATCCATGTGTTTCTTCAAAAAAAAATCCATCAGCTAGCTCTTCTTTCACATAATGGATAAAGAAAAATTCTTTAGAAGGTGAAGAAGACAAAGAAGAAAGAAATGGTATGAAAACTTAGAAGAAGACAAAGAGACAAGATTGAACAAACTTGAAATAAACAATGATGAGCCTTCACTAGAAAGTCTTGAGGAATTTGTACAAATTTTTTCTCCTCAATATAAAGTCCATTTTAATATTACAAATGAAGAAGCAGTTCATGCAACTGCTTCTATATCCACATGGAATTCCACTTGGTCCCCTACTCCAGAAAGGAGGGTTACGATGAAATCTGAGTATCACAAAGATTGGTCAGCCTCCTCGACATATTCTTGGAATATTGACAACTGCACAGAAGCAGAAGTATTATCATTCATGCACTCCATGTTAGTATTCTACAGGACCTATCTAGCTGATGATATTGGACGCATAAATTCTATAAGAAGAATCATTGGTGTGTTGATATTTAGATTGTTGGCTAAAAGCATAAATGATCAAAGATCCTCTATTGCTGACTAATTGGGAAAATTCACAAGTAAATAATGCCGACGGAAGTACTTACATGGATCCGTTTACCTCACTTCCAGTAAACAATATGATTGGTTGTTTACTTTATAGTGTTACTATTAACTTTATTGGCTTTCCACAAATAAATAATGATCTCACTGTTATTACTCTTGTTGCTATGAAACTTCATAATATGAAGCATTTTGATGAATACTTTAATGATTTCCTGCATAGATTGCATACTTTGTCACCAGAACTCATTCTTGAACCCAAATGGAAGGAAATATTTGTTTCATCATTACCATTATCGGTGTCAACAACAATAGTCGACAAATTTCCAGGAAGCATTGGTGACTACAAATTTGGAGTAATTAGGCAGGCAGTCAAAGCCATAATTGTTGAACTTTGCTCCCAAATGAAGATAGCCAGAGCAGTAATGAATCTAAAGAAGCTACATGGTTACCAGCAACTATGCAAGAAATGGCACCTTTCTGCTCCAAAAAATTTAGAGGGGAGAGATGTGCGTGCTTATAGGAAAAGGAAGCGTGCAACAAAGAATTTTTCAGGCAAAAAGATCATCCACCAAAATAAGTCAAAAGACTACAAGCAGACACAACTATTTACAAGAAAAAAGGAAGTTCAATGTTACCACTGCAATAAAAAAGGACACATTTCTCCAAACTATCCAGAGTTGGGGAAAGAAGAAAAGGAACTAGAGAAGGGTAAGAAGAAAGTATTTTACAAAAATAAATCTGGTAAGTAAATTGTTTAAATATTCCTAATAGCTGTGAGGAAATAACAAGTGAAGAAGAATCAGATTACATCAATAAATTTAATTCTGATTCTAATACTTCTGACTCGGAAGAAGAATATTGCAATGATCCACATTGTGCAAAATGTTTCAAAGATAATTGTGAATGCAGTGACCCAGATGTCTGCCAGTGCCATTCCTTGAATATGATGAAGAATGGAAAATCTGATGAGTAGGCTAGAAATCTTTTCACACAAATGACGACAGCAACAGACCCACAATTAAAAGATATGTATAAAGAGTTTCTAATCAATCACTTAAATTCTAAGACAACCAAGCAAAGCAATCCTAATAGAGGATATGTTCCTCCAACTTCTCTTTTCTCAGTAGAGGCCTTGACTAGGCAATTCAGGTAGGAAGATTTTGGAGAAGCTCTTCCCTAGACTTTGCTCACTATCCACCAGGCAATAAAAGATATAAGGAAGACAGTAAAAGAAAATAGAAGGCTTTGTATTGAAAGTCACCAAATTGCCAACTCAGGAAAATGAAAGTAGAATAGCCTTCAACTTTTGCACAGACACAAAATTGGACATTCGATCAGAAACCCTTTCCAGGTATACAGATTCAAGAACCCAACATTGATTATGAGAATGATGATGAAAGGGTAGAATTAGGTTGTAATCAAATTAATGGAGATGTAATGTATTGCATCAAATTAAAGGTTATAATTGGTTCCAAAGTGGAATACTGGAAAGTCCTTATGGATACTGGTTCAAGATTAAATATTGTAAATAATACAATAGTTGATACTCATCTCAGAAAGCCAACTACTTGTCCAAAGGTTGCAACAGCTAGGGGAGATATCATCACTACTTCAGAAGTTCCAGTTAATATTTTCTTAACTGATTCTATTGGAATAAATGTGGTTTTCCCAATTGTTACAGGGATGGATTGCACAATGTACTTAGGAACACCTTTCTTCCAGAATTTCCAAAAGCATGGAGCAAAATTTAATCAGCAAACAAGGAGATATGGTTATTTTCTTGAACTGAAAGGTAAAGAGCTATTTTTTTCTTTTATAAATTCCAACTCACCCAATAGAATCAGAAGGATTGAACGGCTAGAAACCTTACTGTAAAAAATGGAAAAGAAGAAGGATATTTTAAAAATTTATGAAAACATTGAACAAGGAAAGTTTGACAGGGAGATGAAAAATAAATTTTTGGAATGCTGCTCTGAAGACCCAAATGCCTTTTGGAATGTGCATAAGCATGAAGTTGAATTACCATTGAAAAATGACTTCAGTGTTAAATTAAGAAGATCGAAAGTTCTTCTGATGAACCAAGAACAGATGGTTCACTGTAGAGAAGAGATCAAGAGTCTTTTACAGAAAGGCCTGATCAGAAAAAGCAAAAGTCCAATATCCTACTTTTCTTTTTATGTAAACAAACATGCAAAGATTGCCAGAGGAAAACCAAGGTTGGTGGTAAACTAAAAACCACTGAATAATCTATTGGATTATGATGCTTATCCCCTTCCAAATCCCTCCACAATCCTAACACAAATCTCAAAATCAAAGATTTTCTCAAAATTTGATTTGAAATCAGGATTTTGGCAGGTAGGCATCAAGGAATCTGACAAATGGAAAACAACCTTTTCTATTCCTGAAGGTAATTTTGAGTGGAACATAATGCCATTCAGACTCATCAATGCTCCATTAGCCTTCCAACACATAATGGATGAGTCATTTGAAGGTATGGAGGAATTTATAAAAAATACATTGATGATATTCTTCTACATTCTGATGATATACCATCTCATATTAAGCATCTGAAACTATTTCTCCAGAGGATAAAAGAAAAAGGGATAGTCCTCTAGGAAACTAAGATGAAATTGTTCAAAACTATGATAGATTTTCTTGGATATAATATCCAGTATGGTTCATATCAAGTAATCCAAAGAAGTCTAGATTTCATAGATAATTTTCCTGATAAAATTTTGGACAAAACACAGTTGCAAAGATTCTTAGGAAGCTTAAATTATGTCTCCAAATTTCTTCATCATTGTGCACAAGAAAGGAAATTACTGAATAAGAGATTACTGAAAGATCCCATTCCCTAGAATGAAGATTACACAAATGCAGTCAAGAAAATCAAGGATAGGATTCACAGAATTCAGCCTCTGTGTCTGATCCAACAACAATGGAAGAAAGTAATTATGACAGATGCTAGTAATATTGGATGGGGAGCTGTTCTTTTTCAAGAAGATCCAGAAAAGAAAAACTCACTGGAAATTTGTCAATATGCTTTTGGACTATGGTCAAAATCTCAAGCAAATTGGGCCAACCTCAAGAAAGAGCTCAGAGCAGTTTGTTTGGGAATAGAAAAGTTTAAAGACTTTGTTATTTACACTAAGTTCCTGGTTAAGATAGATTTCCAAGCTTTAAAGTTTGCTATTCACAAGTGTGAATTTGAAGATGCTGCTATGGTAAGATGGGTAATTACTCTCAGTCAGTATGATTTTGAAATTGAATTCATTCATGGACATAAAAATTCTTTTGCTGATATGTTGTTAAGGGAATTTTTAGAGAAAAATTCTATTCACTCTTTATTATACAATTTTATTAGAAGATTTGAAGAACATTTTGAAATAGAAGGCAGACAAGGATGGGTAAGATATGATATGAGAAAAAGAATTTTAGACCATCATGAAACATGGTATCCAGTATCTAAAATTTTTTGGAGAGGAGTTCCCAATCTTTGGACTTGGCATGACCAAGAAATTGAAAATGATTTGGAAATCAGTGAACTAGATTATCTGGTCCATATAGGCAACATCTTCTATGAACTCTTTTATGAAGAAGATGATAGAATTGGAAATTGCAGGATTACTATCAGGCAGTTTAATAATCCTCTGCAGAGGACTGATTTTGATTGAGAAAGGCAGGAGACTACTTTTTCCAATGCATGAATTTAGAAAATATTTCCTCTAACTTCTTTTATCATCTACAGTTTGATTTCAGGTATGAAGACTGGCCAATTTCTCGAATGAATCATGAAGATCCTTTTCCGGCCTGGTTTAACAGGTGGTGGAAAATCTATGGACTCAACGCTCTCCTCATAAAGCCATACACCTTATGTCGACTAAAGATTGATGGGTTCTCAGAACCACATGCAAACCTGACAGGAATCTTATACAAGCATGTCGAAGACATTGTCAGAATTGAAGATGTTGATTTTATCAATGCACTAAGAAGGTGTGGACATATTCATTGGTTCGTCACTCATGAATTCATTGCACGAATGCTGACTCCCAATAGAGATGGGACTCAAATGGAATACAATGAATTCCACCTACAATCAGATCCAGAAAAAAATCCTTTCATACCTATTAAATTTTTACAACCACCCGGAAATCACGAGAATGAGATTTGGGAATCCGAAAAAGAAGTGCATGTGCAGTACTTCACAAATTATCTTCTGGAAAGATTCCAACATTAGCACTATACTCATCCTCAGATTACTCATTTCGTACTCTAAATGTATCATGCCTTTTCTTACCGACAGTGGTGTAAGGATGTTTGTTTGTATATTTCTTCGTAAAATGAAATATGTGTGTGTATATTTCTCTTTTCTCGTAGGCTTTTAAGTAAAAGTATCTTCTTTGTAAGATTGATAAGATTGAGTCATCCTGGATTCAGTCCCCATATGCTAGATGGCTTTCTGAAAGGAAAATGGACGAGATAATGTGAATTTGTCCATTCACATCTGAATCTGGACAATCTTTTGGTGACAGTTGTTTTACTTTTGAGTCATCAAGCCCTATGGTCTATAAAAGAAAGAGGAGCTCATTTTGGGGGGGAGGAGTGGATTGAGAGTAAGTGTATCAAGAGCTTCTCCTGCTCTGCAACTATGGACATTCAGTCTGATCTGCTTGCATCACGAGAAGAGCTCAAGTATTTAAGTGATTTGGGAGCCTGCGTACCAGTGTGCTCGGCACTAGTAAGAACCTAAAGTGGCCGAATCTTTTTAGAAGTTTTTGTGTCTATGTCGATCTTTGGATTGAATTTGCTTTGTGTGCTAGGTAGCCTATAGATTTCTCTTGCTATGTGAGGATATTTATCTGTTAAATGCCACAGTAGTTAATCTCAGTAAGGAGCATGTTGTCATTCTAAATCTTGTAATTTCTTGGGGGAGAGATGACTCTTTGAGTGTTCTTGTAATTACTAGTTTTTCACCTGGAACTTGTTGACACTTCATTTCCATGCATTCGAAACTAGTGATCCCTTATGTTTCTTCGCACTTGGCCCTCGCACTCCCAAGCATGTGTTCATGCCACACCTTGGCACTTGGCACATATTGGTATGCCTTAGCACTTCTCTTGTCATGGCATGCCTATCACGCCATGGAACTATCTAGCATGTGTTAGTACTTCTTGGCATTCCCTGGCACACCTTGGTACTCCCTAGTTTTCATGCCCTCATGGATAGCCTTACTTTTTTTGCGACTTGGGAACCCAACCAAGTCATTGGAAAAACAATGTTGTGCCCAACCCAAAGTCTCCCTTTGTCTGAAACTAGTTTGTCCAACCCCTTATTGTAACCACAAGCTTGCCTCCTACAAGTCGTATTCTTGCAACAGTAACCAAAGCTCCATTTTTCATTTGACAAAATAAGTTAGTACATAGGTAAGCCTAGGAAAACCCCTTAGAAATAGCCATAACACCTTCCTCTTTTTCATATCCTTGATCACAAGAGTCTAATTGAAGAACACATAGTTCCTTTAAATATTTGTAGGTTAAAGTAACTACTTCAAGCCATTGAACTTCAAGATAACCCAATATTTATAATTGTTTACAATAACAAGTCCATTACGTACACTTCTCCTCTTAGAGTTCGGTGGAGAGGGAGAATAATTGATAGATTCCAAACTTGTAAATTAACAACCTTACCTACCTACCCATTGGTTGGACTCTATGCCACTAGTTGAAGAAGTATATGAGCCCTCAATCAAAGATGAAATCATAGAACAAGTTATCAACACTTGAACATAATTTGCATGGATCTCATGGACAAAATACAGTGAGACTTTTTGAATCTTAGCAAACATTTTCTCATACTCTACTTAATCTATAGGTGGTAGAGATTCATTTTTTTCTATTTACTAGGGAATCTCATCGAAAAAGTCAACTATTGAAGAATCAATCCTATGCTAAATCACACCTACCTTCTTATTTTTAAGATCTTCGTGGGCTCTCACCTATGACCCTTAAAGTCAATTCCCTTTAGCAACTGGAATGGTTGAAGAACTCAAACAAATTCTATGAGGGAAATTAAGTACTTTCATAGTCACTTATTAGAAGAAAAAAAAGAGATGGAAAGCATGGAGAAAGTTATCCATAGAAGAAGGAAAATTTGTCCAAATAATATTAGGAAGAAGAGTTCAAAGGTTACATCTATGACCCTAGGTACTTGATAACTCATGAAACAAATATATTTAACTTGTATGAGTTGTATTGGATTAATAAAATATTCATTGCGTAGGTGGTGGTGGAGAAAGGTAGCCAATGTCAATTTGTTTTGCATAAATTGAGGGTGATGGAGAAAACACTTGATTTCTTTTAGAAGATTTCAATAATGAGATTACAATGCACAGTGATACAAAAAAATAAAACAATACGCTCAAGGAAAATGACCAAGTCCTAAATTCCAAAGGGGATCCATTGAATCCCATTATGATGGATGAGAAAAAAAAAGTCTAAAGATCAACAACTATGACAAACATGGAGACTGTGGAAGTATGTAACTCATGTGTAGTGTCACCATGCATGCAGGAGAGAAATTGACCATTGCATTAATCTAGAATCAAGGGTTTGAGGATCAGGTTCAAGTTTTAGATTAGCTAAGAAGGCATTTTATTTGCATCCACAATCATTGGCTACAATGTGGAATTGATGGAGTGCATACTAGACATTGTAATTTGTGTTATGCATAGAAAAAATAATTGTTTATCTAGTGATAAAGTTTACTAGACTACATATTTGCTCCAATGTCCATGTGGATATTGTGTCAGGTAGAGATATTGACCATTGGTGCTCCTCCACCCATTACTATATTAATGAAACATGAAGTGCCAAAATAATCTATTATTCATGGTTATAGTCTAATAGAGATTGCAAGGATGAAGGAAATCAGAATGGGTATTTTATATATACCTATTGTCTTATAAAAATAAGTTGCTTCATAGTTCGTAGGCGAGTTTTGTTTGATAGGTTGAGTTTGTGTGTTGATTGAAGAAGGAAATTGACAGTTGCGTTAGTTCAAGACAATGTGCCTATGTGTCTCGATCCATGTGCAAGTTGATTTATGAAGAGAAAGAGTAGTGAAGAAAGGGCTCAAGTTGTTGGAGTATGTCATGGAGCATAGGGCTATATGCAATCTCCAAACCACATTGTGAGTGTGTTGTGCAACATGGTTATTGTGTCGGATGTTGACATTGTGTGCCCATAGAAAATAATGCCCACAAAGGTCCAATTTTGATAATAGAATAAGTGCCTCACCATTTTTTGCACCAAGGTGAGCATTATCATTACGGAGGTTTTCAAGATAAGCATTATCATTGCATAGGTTTTCAAGCTACGCATTATCATTGTGGAGGTTTTCAATGGCAAGTTTGAGAGGCCCAAGTGGGTTTTCAATTTCATAGATTGAAATTTGTTTCGAGTTTGAATTGTGTCAAGGTAGTGGAAAAAGCTCATGGTAGAATGATGAGGAAAGGTAAAGAATGGTTGAAATTTGTGTCAATTGGAAGTGATGAAACAAGAGTGAAATTTAAGAAGAATTCCAAGTCAGATAGTAAAGGCACAACTTACAACAAAAGTATAAATTTTAATCTCTTTCATGGCATATGATAGCTTATGCTTGGTGATAGTTTTGATGACGAGTTTTGGAAGTGCAAACCACTTGAATACATGCATAAGTGATAAAATCCCAAGTCTTAATTTCATCTAATAATTTTTCTCAATGGTAAGTCCTTTAATGGATTTGGCCTCATAATTTCATGAGTGGTCCCATGGATTACATCAATATGTTTGGTGATATTTTGGACAATGTGATTTCGAAGTGTAATCACCATGAATACATGCATAAGTGATAAAAGGCTAGATTACACCCAACAAATTTCCTCAATGGTGACTTCTTTAATGGCTTTGGTCTCATAATTTCATTAGTGGTCCCATGGATTAAGTAAATAATATTTATCTCATTTGTATGGTATGAGAACGTATTGCACATAGGAAATTGATTACAATAGGGCTTGTCACATTTGATTATAAGAATAAATCAGATTTATATGTTACCTTTAATAGAGTTTATTTGAATGATTTGTGTGGACACCTTATCTTTATAATTTTGAAGTTTTGAAACTAAGCACTCATATTGAACTTTGCTACCTCTAAAGGATATATAATTATTTTATTAGAATTTTCCACTTTAATAATTGATGGGTGAAATAATAAATATTGAAGACAAATATTGAATAGTGATGTTGAACAAGAAAAGGTTGAAGACATAGTTGAAGAGACTAGGCATGAGGAGGAACACAATATTCCTATCATGTGTCTTACTTTTTTTTATCAATGACATGTAGTCATGTGTAGTAATATTATGTGATGTAAAATAATTCTTGATCTTGTATAATAGTTAAAAGAGACTTCCCCATGATCTCTTTGTTGAATGATACACATAAGTCCTCATTTAATTAGTAATTGTGGAGCATTTACATTGAAATAAATATATTTGATAACCTATTTTTCTAAATAACTCATGAATACCATGGTTAGCTACGCACATTTCTTAATAGATGAAAACACTACTACACCGAGGAAGATTTAAGACATTAATTTAAAAAGAAATACAATTTCTTCTTAACTTAACCTTTTTCTGTTTCTTATTTATTTTAATTAATATTTATTATATCTCTACCAACATAACATAAATCAATAGATGGTGGAATCATATTGCGTTGAAATCTTAATTTTGGTTTTGAAATTCCAGCGCTTCAGATAGCCCTCCATCACAATTTGTCTGTTTGTAGGTGTTGGTAGGAAAATTCAGGTGCTTATTGGTAGGTTTTATAGGTTTAGCTAATCCCCCTATCATTCTAAAACTATGTAGCTCCAACTCTCTTAAAGGGCTGGCTCTTGAGGCATCTGTATTTCTATAAGTGAGATGTCTGGGGTAGGTTGGAACTCCGACAAGTGAGTAATTAAACTATCGAAATATAAGTAGGAGATGCCATCACTAACCTTCCCAAAGGAAACAGTTTCCAATATCGCCGTCAGCGTTGCCCATCACCTAGAGGGCCACAAGGGTTAGAGGTATGGTGGCAAGGGTTAGAAGTATGGCAGGAAGTGATCAATTTTTGTGCTTATATATTGTAGTTTGAAATATGGATGCTGGTCTCCATTCTATTGATTTCTTGTTTCTGTGTTTTTTTTGGGTTTCTGCTTGTTGCAGAGTGCAACCACATACGAATTTTGGCTGGGAATACTGAGGATCATCAAATCTCAGGCCTTCCTTTGGTTCAAACCTCAAGTTCCATGTTTCCTTGAATCATTCCATTTTAACTATCATTGAGTTCCTGTGTTTATAATTGATTTAAGTAATTTCTTGGAAAACCTTCAACTCTTGGAACAAAAACAAAAGATGCATGAACCCAATCAAAATATGAATTTAGTGAGCAAAACTATTCAAGAAATATCCATTAATGTCAAACTGAAACAATGTTTCACAATGTTCAACAAAAAGTTTGCAAGCTCTTAGATTGTTCCGTGTGTGTTGTGCAAGCCATTTCAAGTCAGCATTGCAGTGATATCATAAGCGTAAAGTAATTTTATTTGTCACCCTTACAAGTTATAGTTAAGACTAAAATGTATGATTTGATTTTTTATTTCAAATTAGTTTTGCTAGTCTATATTCTATATTTGGGCACAATAGTCAAGGTCAAGGCATATCAGTCCCGAAGGTGGTGTGTAGCCAGTTGGACAGAGAGGCAACAATCGTAGGTGGTTTCATAGCCAGCTCACCCACTATTGATAGTATTAGTATGAGAGTGTCCCAAAGTGATGAAGGTCATCCAATGATCAGGCATTGAATCAAGCTTTGAGATTCGAAATCTGTCCTTTGAATTGGATTTAGAGAAATCGAGCTCAAAAGTTGAATTGGGATTGGAATTGGGCCCATCAGTGCAAATTTAATTTCTATCAGTCCACCTGCTCTTTCTTTAGTTATGCGTCCACCATCATTCTCTCCCTATTAGTCTAGGCTTACTACTGCGATTGATATCTGTAGTTAGTCTCTTTTTTGTTGAGAACTTACTGGATGGTAATCCTTTGAATCCACCATTGCCCTTCCTCTATTTAGATTATAATATCTCGCAATTGTTGTGCTATGCTAAATATGATGATTTGGGAGTAAGGAATTTTCATTAAATGTATTTGTAAGGATTGACAAAGAGATAATATGGAAATCTAGACAGCGTATTCAGCTGGACCTACTAACTTAGTCGTTCCATTTAGATTCATTAATGTTTGAACGTTTTTTCATAATATAGATACAGTGAGTACAATTCAAACACAAACAAGATCTATGTTCATGAAAATCTTGACTAGATTGGCTATGGACATACTCTGTATTGATGATTAGGGGGCAATTCTTGTAAAAACCACAACAATTAGGCATCGAACATAAGCTATTCGAATTCTGATTTGAATTCCTACTGTTTCAAGAATGGCCTGAAATCATGTTGTGTTTCATTGCATTTTCAATACTTTTTTAAAAATAAGTGCTTTAGATGAGCAATAATCACATGTAAAGTTGGATTTGATATGCCCCGAGAGATTGCTAGGATTGAATAGTTTAGGGATCCATAGATATTGTGGTGGGTATATTTTTTATATTTTGGTCATCTTTTTCCTCTATGGTTTCAACCTATTTTATCTGAATAGATTCTTCATGAGTTTTCTTTTTGGAACTTCTATTAGTTCTGGAACAAAGTATTTCGCTATCATAAGCTCCTTAAATAGGATAGGCACAACAGATATTTTGTCTTCTTCATAATCAGGTTCACTTTTATCCATTTGCTTTTTTTCTGCTTTAACTTCTTCCATTTGGAAGGTGGATCCTTTACACTCACATTAATGTTGAAAATGAAACAGATTTGAATTATACTTTTTCTCAGCTACATGTATACCAAGTTTGTCATATGAACATGACATTGAAAAGAGACCAGATTTGAACAATACCTTTCTCAGCTACAGGTAAACCAAGTCCGTGATATGAACAGGTAGGTGGATGTGCTCCAACTGCAAGGTACTCACATTTAATTTAATTCCGAGCACCTTGATTTCCTTTACGACACTAATCCAATGCCCAGAGAGATCCAACCACATTTAGCACAAAGTCATTCTAAGAGTTGGAGAGGTTAGAATTGGATATATTGTAATTAAAATCTTGGATAATGCCTGCAATGCTATAGGTTAGTATTGGATTTATTGTAATTAAAATCTTGGATAAAAACTCTTCCCATGGGTGATATATTCAAAGATTTATCACTTCCACCAAAGCATTTTGGCAAGAAGAGAGAAAGTAGTAACATTATATGAGATTGGTAAATTATAGACTAGACTTCCTCCTCATTCCATTTTCTATAGCTCTTTAAATAAGGAAGTTTTTTTTGAGTGGATATAGCTATTTCATCCAACTCCTCATCTCTTTTTCTATCAACCAAAATAATCACAAGAATATAAGAAAATGTAATGCTTTTCAAACTTTAACAATACCTAAAATTGGCTATCTCATCCACCATCATAGAAGCCACCAAGTAATTAATCATTGATGTCACAAAAAGACTCAGTGCAGAGAATTATTCCATGGATCTTATTTCTTTGTTCAGCTTAGAATTTTTGATAAAAATATCACGATGCTTACTAGGTGTGGGAAAAATCATCATTACTTGCCTCAGAGAAACCACCTAGCTGACCACTCTCCTTCACAAGAGCAAGGGATGTTCCACTCTGATCTATAATTGACATGAAATTGAAAATTATTTTTCTAAAATTACTACTAATGGAATCAGTACAATATAAAAAATTACAATTTATATCATCCAAACGAAATATTCCTTTTAACGTTGATTTTTGCACTATTGACATTGAATCAATTTCTTTGGAATCAATGCACCTAGTGTTACCTAGATATTTTCCTCTCATTACCACATCCTCTTGTTACCACATCCTATATCTTAGGATCCTATTCTTTTTCACTGCAATAAATTTTCTCTTCGGTGCCTCACCACTCTCTTGTCCATGATAAAATTTCCCATTTGACCTAGGAAGTGACTCCATTATGGTTCTGGTGTTCTCTCTTTCTTTATGACCTTCAACAGAAAGCTTCCTACTATAGTTCAATCACTCTTGACGAGCATTTTATTGCTGATTATCAGTGTACTACCGCTTCCACACTTTTCTTTGTCTAGATGTAAGAGAATATATAATAGTTGACATGTTCTTAGAAGAATGGTATGAATGTGAGAGAATATATAATAGTTGACACGTTCTTAGAAGAAAGGCTTGATAAAAACATTTTAAAATCGCCTTCACATGGATTTTTTATTTTTTCCTTATGTAAGTTTGAAACAAATACCTATTCCTCACTAGAAGGGTTTATTGTCTCACACTCGACAACCATCTATTTGAATGCATCATTTCCTTCCAAATTGCAACTTATCGAGACAATAATTTGCCAGTTTTTTTAGAGTTTATTATGTTGTTAAAAATGGTTGGAAATATACAATGCACATTAAGCCATTAATTTAGAAGATAAGATTTCCACCTGTGCATTAATTTCCCTGACTGTCATCATGGAAAACAACTTTGTAGGTTCCAAAATTTCAATTTATTGTTCAAAACATCAATAGTTTGCACATTTGGTAGACCCAATAGCCCAAGTGACAATTCCACTATTTTGTTGCTTTCCACCTTCAAAAATTTTAAAGCCATTAAATTGGCAATATTATATGGTAAAGTATTTAGTTTATTAAAGGATAAATAAAGCTCCTCCAGCTACTTGAGTGAACTAATCTCAGATAGGAGAAATGTATCGAGAAGTGAAAACTGAGAGATATTTGAGGGATATCAATTCCTTTTTTGTCAAATTTTGTGCTATCCTCCATGTAAATTACACTAAATTGGTATTAGAACGTTTTTTTTGGCACAAGGTCTGGGAGAATTTGGTCACAAAGAATCACTATACTTCTATTCCTTGTCTAGAGTTTCAGAAAGGGACTTGTAGACATGGTGATCTGTGTGAGTTTGCACATGGTGTTTATGAGTGTTGGTTGCTCTTTTGCTCCTAGGATCGATGTGGGATAATGAAGTTAAATTTGGATAGACAATGAGGGCTTTTGAAACTTCTTAACTGAGCTATTATTTTCTCTTATTTTTGTTTTCTCCTTGGCTTTAGTCAGGGTGATAGGAACCTGCCAAGGAAACAACCCCGCTAGAGGACCATTGATCTATTTTATGTCATTTTTTTTTGTGGAAGCTTCAGGAAAGCTCCATTTTTGGATTTCGGGGCTGGCCATTCACTAAATTGGATCATGAAACAGTGTTTTCTAATTAGTATTCGGACACAAAGGAGTTTTCATGGCTCTCTAGAGGTGAGGAATTCGATGGTTCTATAGAGTCTAGACAGGGCAAGTAATTTCTTCACAAGTAAATAAGTGGATTCCAAGGATTCACAAGAGATTCACAGAACAATATGAAGCCATGAAGAGGACATCCATTGCAATAAGGTCTCTCTCTTCTATATTTCCACCCAAATACATGAAATTGAGAATCAAAATGTAGCACAAGTAGCAAAAATCAAGGGAGCTCTAGTGGCACTAAAGTTATAGTTGGAAATGGTAGAAGCTGAATACAATGCTCTTCAGAACTTAATCTTTGAAAATTTGATGAGGCAATGGATTCAAATCTAAAAACATCATCGAATTTGTCTAGAGAAGTGTTAAAAGAGGAAGAATTTGTGCACCAATTCAATAAGGAAATGGAGCCTGTGAGCTAGGAAGGTGAACCAACCAGTATAAGGTTTGGAGGATGCTGCTAGTCACTATGCTCAAGGTCGATTTAATTTTTTTTTAGGACTTTAAAAATTCTAGGCATTTACTACATAATATATAGCATAAAGAAACACTAGATAATTTTGCATAAGGATAAGGCCTCTCTTTGTTTTGTGCCTGTAACAAGTTTTAGTATGGATAGTGTATTCACTTCAACGTTGTTACTTGGCCTATCTAGATTCTATAGAACCATCAAATTCCTCACCTCTAGAGAGCCATGGAAACTACTTTGTGTCTGAATACTAATCAGAAAACACCGCTTCATGATCCAATTCAGTGAATGGTCATCCCTGGAATCCACAAATTGAGATTTCTTGAAGCTTCCACACAAAACAATGACATAAAATAGATCAGTGCTCCTCTAGGGGGGCCATTTCCTTGGCAGGTTCCTATCACTTTGACTAAAGCCAAAAAGCAAACAAAAAGAAAAGAAAATAATAGCTTGGTTAAGAAGTTTTAGGAGCCCTCAATGTCTATCCAAATTTAACTCCATTATCCCACACTACACCTAGGGGGCAAAGAAGAGTGGAAAAAAACATGTGACAGTAGGGATGAGAGAATGTGACCAAAGAGGACTAAATAAGATTATATTCCATGTGAAGAGTGACAATTCCAATGGTACTTGCAACATGATAGTAAATCATCACTATACATATTGATGTGAAAATCATTAGTTAAGGGATTGTTTGATGACCTGTGACAAGTTTTAGTATGGACAAGTATTCACTTCAACATTTTTATTGTAGCTTTAATATGATGTAATCTCCACTGTAGCATTTGCTTTCTTTTCTATAGAATTTACCTAGTTGTTGTGTTTTTTAAAAGAACCTACAGTTATAAAAAAAAGTCAAAGAAATAACTTCCAATACTTATGTCATATCCACAAATATTTTCAATCCAAAGCCACTTAAATAGACATGAAACGATTTTTTCTTTTCTATTGAAAACCACCCAATTTTTGGTTGAAGCAAGTACAAAATTTCTACGTCATGTCATGTGGGTGGTCTCTAGGTAGATGAGAAAGGTGCAAGAATTAAACACTCGGAATCGAACCTAGTCTAATTGACGGAAACACCCATTGATTTACTACTAACCCACAACTCAACTGATGTGATTGATGATATTAATAAGCACAATTAATTCATTTGATTTATAAGCCACGTCACATTGTTTTGTAGTCTCAATTTGTATCCATCGTATTCCTTATAGATTTTTTGAGGTAATCACTTTAGGGATAGACTAAAAGTATAGGAAATTTTTATATGAGACCAAATGGGCATTCTCTCCATTGATGTTTTTACTGTCTGACAACCATAATCCTTCAAGAAAGAAAATCATCATCATTTTCACTAAATTAAGAAAATGTGTCATATGTTTTATAAAATACATTTTCATGTGAAAGGAGGGAAAATACCTTTATACAATTTTCAGAGAAGAAAAGTTATATAAATGATTTCATTAGTATTGTCATCATCTACATCCCAATATATCTCTACCTTCATCTGAAAGATTTTGATTTGTACAAAGCTTCTAAAGGCCTATGTAGCCAATGATGGTGTCTTCATATTTTTCACCCTTCAAATTAGAATCATCAAATGTAGATCTTGACAGTAGTGTATTTTTAAAAACTGCACTTTGCATATTAGCTTTCCCAAAATTTAGTGCCACTAGAGCTCCTTTGATTTTTGCTACTTGTGCTACAATTTGATTCTCAATTTCATGTATTTGGGTGGAAATACAGAAGAGAGAGGCCTTATTGCAATGGATTTCCTCTTCATCACTTTGTAGTGCTCTGTGAACCTCTTGTGAATCCCTGGAATCCATCTATTGACTTCTGAAGAAATTACTTGGCCTTTCTAGACTCTATAGAACCATCAAATTCCTCACCTCTAGAGATCCATGGAAACTCCTTCGTGTTTGAATACTAATCAGAAAACCCCCATCTTATTCAGTTGGGATCCATGCATCTAAGAGTGGTCAGTTGAGAGTAAACAACGGGGGCAGGTTAAAGGTGGGTGAAGATTTAACTAAAGCTATATAAGTGGCGATACAGGCATATGAGAATGGTCAATTGAGAGTAAATAGGTGGGGCAGACTGAAGATGGGCTGAGATTTAACTAGGGATCCATATATTTCCAAGGGTTATATTTCATAAGATTTATACAAGGGTTATATTCCATAGGATTAATCTCACCGTCTCTTGCATATGCTCTTTTACATGTATACTTATCTAAATATATTGTATGTGATTCAATTTTAAGGGATAAGGGACATATTTCTATAATCATTGTGATCTATGTTGATTACAACAATAATTTGAGCGTTGTGATCCATATTGTCCTAGCCTATTTTAAATAAATGATGCACTCATTTTTTATGCAATTCATTGGATTGCATGCATGTCTAATCTATCACTACAAGAGAGGTCATTTCAATGTTGGAGGCCGTTGCTTGTTTGAACACATGGTTGTAGGTTGTCGTGTAAATGTTGCAAAAAATATGAAGATATCTTTGGTTAAAATGGGTATTATGTTGTCAGCTAGAGATGCCTTGATTTGGTCATTGTGGAACATTTTTCTCCCACCTTTATCTCATGCAAGGACCCTCATGGAATCCTATAGGACAATTTGGATATGTGTTGTTAGTACTTTTTTTAAATTAAAAATTAGAGTGTTGGCATTATGACACAGGCTTGGCGCTATGACACAGATGTTGCCCTTGATGGCAACTCACTCAGATGAGTTGCCATAATTATCTTACTCATTCATAAAATTATAATAATATTTTAGATCTTTGTTAAATTAATCTTGAGTTAATTTGAATGATGTTAGAATCACGTTCTTTTAAATAAATTACTTTTTATTAATATTTAAGTTTTAATAGTTTTTTAATATTAATTATAATATAATAAAATTAAAATATTAAAATGTTGTTGTGACAATGAATTACATTTGCTAGTTGAAATTAACCATATTTTCTAGCTTTAAAATGAATTTCGATGTGATTATCCCCAAAAACATGCCTCAAAAACTTGATAATGATCATACAAATCTTAATTTAATAAAAATTAAAATATTTTACCTAAATCTTTATATTTCATTAATTCAAAATACTTAAAATTTACAAATTCAAATTCATAAATCAAATTCAGGATCACAGAATGAAAGAAAAAGAGGCATACGCAGGTTCCCCTTGACCAAACTGCGTATGCACGCGGGTTTGCAGACCAAAATGCGCGTATGCGTATACATGCACTTTCATGCAAGGAAAAGAGTGTACATGTTGGAAAAATTGGTTTTGGTCCATGGTATTTGATCCTTGGTATTTTGACCCATGGTATTGGTCCAAGGTATCTTGTCCGAAGTGTTGACCCCAGGTATTTGGTCCAAGGTATTGATTCTAAGTGGTTTTGTACCATGGTATTGAGTAAAACCTAAGACTATAAACGAAGGAGGAGATAATTAGGCAAAGGCACTCAAGTATTGAATATATAATGAAGAGAAAGATCTAGAATATTGGTCATTGGGTTATGGTGCATAGCTAGATCTGAATCAAAGAAGAACCTGAGTGATTGAAGAAGGATAAGTTCTATTGATGGTTCAAGATCTTAAGGCTTGAAGAGTAGTATCTTTATGTGGTTTTGATATTTTATTTGAATAATTGGCACATGTTGTAATCTGTAATCTGATGATCCGGGTATAAATAATGTCTGAATAGTTGTAAAGGTTAAATCATCCTTTACAGATCTGTATGCAGGTTTAGTATATCAAAGGCGTGTATACACACTGGTTTGGCATTCAAAAATAGCGTATACGCAGGTTTTCCTTCATATAATAGTGTATGAATGCAGGTTCGACACATTGAAGTAGCGTACGTCTCATAAAATAGGTTTTAGTTACTTCTGTTTGTTGTTGCAGTGTTCTAGGTTCTAGCTTGGGTTCTGGTATTGTTACTATATTCAGGTTACATCATTCAGAGAAGCGATTGTTTGATTCAATTTTGGTTGGTGCAAAGGAGTGTAGGAAATAATACTAAGAGGGGGCAGGGGTGAATCAGTATTATCAAGTCAAATATTTTTCAATTCATATATAGATTTGTATACAATACTTTAGTTAGATAAACCAGCGTATATACGCAACTTCGGTTAAATAAAACAGTGTATAACTCACAGACTTGTAATTAAATTATTCTTCAGATGTTAATCTTAAATCTGTGTGTCAGAACCATATAGAAATCAATCAGGAACAGAAAAATAGTGCAGGCAGTTACACACAAGAACACAAGATATAAGGTGGAAACACAATGTGGGTGAAAACCACCTGCTGCAATTCGTCTCTATCTTCTTTCAATTAGAAACTTCTTTTTACAATGTTTCTGTACTGGTGCAGTCTTATACCAGTATGCAGGTTGCTACACGTAGAAGGCTACAACCTTCTCTCGTTCTCCAACTTACTTGGAAGGGAGCTACAACCCCCTTTCGCTCTTGTACTAGCTGAGGTACTAGTACGCAGTCTGCTACCTACAGAAGGCTACAACCTTCTCTTTTCTTCCAGGGACCACGTTTCATAAATTTTTAGATTGGATCCATGACTAACATCAAACATACATCAAGTATATCTGCAACAATCAATCTCCTTTGTACAACCCAATATAGAATCAACCAAACACTTCTTAGGATGCTGTAACCAGACAACATTAATAGTAACCAGACACAAATTCTGAACCCAGAACACTGCAGCAATAACCAGAAGCAGCGAAAGCATATTTCATGAAACGTACGCTACTTCACTATGTAGAACTTGCGTACATACGCAGCTGTATCAATGCCAACCAACATATACGCTATCTTATTTTACTGAACCTGCGTGTATACGCACCTCTGATGTGCGGAACCTGCATACACATCTATGCAAGGCAATTTTCTCTTTTCAAGTATTCAGACATCAAATATACCCAGTTTACCAGATTTAGAGATCTAATCATGCGCCAAATAAAACAGATCAAAAACCATACAATGATGCTACTATTTAAGCCTTAAGGTCTTGATTCATCAATAGAACTTATCCATCTTTTAGCGCTCAAGTTCCTCCTTAGATTAGATTCAACAGTGCACCATAAACCAATCACAGTGTTCCAGATCTTTCTTTTCTTCATATATTCAATACTTGAATTAATGCCCTTGCGAAATGATCTCCTTCCCTTTTTATAGTCTTCGGCCTTTCTTAACCATGGTCCAAAACCATTGAAAACCAATACTAGGGACCCAATACTAGGGTTCAACACTTTGTATGAAATACCAAGGACCAAAACCATAGGTTCAAATATGTCGAACTAAATACCATGGATCAAACATAAATTTTCCTACATGTATGTGCTTTTTCTTGCATGAAAGTGCATGCATACGCATACACACCTTTTGATCAGTGATCCTGCGTATATACGCGACTTTTCTAAGATGAACCTACGTATACCTTATTTTCTTTCTTTCTAAGAGCCTGAACTGTGATCTACCCTTTGAGTGAGTTGCCATCAAGGACAACACCTGTGCCATAGTGCCAAACCTGTGTCATAATGCCAACAATCTCCCTCTTTGGACTTGATGGCAACCCCAAGTTACTCAAAGTCATTCTCCCCCTTTGACATCAAGGGCAAAGGGTTATGCTCCCCCTGAGTATTTATTGAATTTTCTGGTCTGATGTGTTGTCCAAGCTCCCCCTCGCTGTAAGAAGATACATAACTTTATACATTATAAATGACCTTCCTACCACCAAAGGCTCATACATGCATCCATCTCCCAACCAAGTGGGAATTAACTCAACTTCCAATCCAAGTGGGAATACACCAAGAATTGACACATGACAAAACAAAAGGAAAGATTACTTCATCCATCCTAGGCATAGTGGGGAAACCAAGATAGGCTGTTACATGACCTTGATAAGAAATGAAATACATGAAATAGAGATGAAATATCTACAATAAGATTAGGATGGTTAACAAACTATCATCAACAACATCTGTCAATCATCATTTAGATCAGCAACCATGTTTTCCCTCTGCACCTGTTCCACTTGAAATCAAAACAACTATGACATTGAACCAAGATCTTCTAAGATAATGCCAAAAATGCATTATTAGAAGAATATGTGCTCCCCCTGAACCTATGCCTGATGACCTTTGTTAAACCCATAACAAACTCTTTTCATCCTGAGTCTGGCTCCACTGATTTTCTTCAAACTAGAATATACGCGATTATACCCACAGAAACTGGCATATGTATGCAGATTACCCACCTAAAACTCATGTACAACCATTAATCTCTGAAAACAGACAAGATTCAATAGCAAGATGGTGCATCAACTATCCCCATCTTTTTTCTGAGGTATTCAAATGTCTCCGTGGGTAGTGGTTTGGTGAGTATATCAGCAACTTGTTCCTTAGATGGAACATACTCCAACTTGACCTTTTGTTCAAGCACGTGTTCCCGGAGAAAATGATACTTGATAGGTATGTGCTTAGTCTTTAAATTCATGGCATGATTCTTTGAAGTACTGATTGCACTTGTATTAACACAAAAAATGGAAATGGGTGAAGTACAAGTGATTTGAAGATCTTGCAATGTTTGCATCATCCAAAGGAGTTGTGTGCAGCAAGATGCAGCAATTACATATTCTGCTTCAGCTATACATAATGCAATGAAACTTTGTTTCTTGTTGAACCAGGATACTAATCTAGGACCCATGAAGAATGCACCACCACTAGTGATTTTCCTGTGATCCATGCTTCCTGCCCAATCTGCATCTGTATATGCATGAAGTGTGAGATCTGTACCTCTAGGATACCATAAGCCATATTTTTGAGTTCCTTGAAGATATTTGAAAATTCTCTTGACTACCTGAAGATGAGTTTCCTTTGGATTTTCCTGAAACCTTCCAACTATCCCTACTGCATGCATAATGTCTGGTCGGGTACCTGTTAGATAAAGTAGACTACCAACCATGGATCTATAGGTTGGTTGATGTACAGCTTTTGATTCATCATTTGCGCTGAGGCTGCATCCTGTTACCATAGGGGTACATACTGGTTTCGAATCCTCCATCCCATATTTCTTAAATATCTGCTTGAGATACTTGATTTGTGATAGAAAAATACCATCTTTTCTTTGTTGAACTTGCAAACCAAGAAAATATGTGAGCTCACCAAGCAGAGACATTTCAAATTATTTTTGCATCACCAAGGCAAAGTTTTGACTCATGTCTTCCTCATTGCTGCTGAAAATGATATCATCAACATACACAACAAGTATTAGAAATTTATCCTTGTCAATTTTTATATATAGATTGCTATATGTTGATCCTTTTGAAAAACCTTGTTGATGAAGGTACTTATCCAACCGATAATACCAAGCTCTTTGAGCCTGTTTAAGACCATAGGGAGCCTTTTTGAGTCTACATACAAGTTTTGGATCATTTCCAAGGATAAACCCATCTGGTTGCTCAATATATACTTCTTCATCCAAGTCTCCATTCAGAAAGGCAGATTTCACGTCCATCTTATATACTTTGAACTTCTAAAATCTAGAGAGAGAAAGGAACATTCTTATAGCCTCAGTCTAGCAACTAGTGCAAAAGTTTCTTCAAAGTCTACCCCTTCTTGTTGCACATACCCTTTACAAACAAGTCTTGCCTTGTTTCTAACCACATCCCCATTTTCATTCAACTTATTTTTTAAAATCCATTTTGTCCCTATGACATTCTTATCTTATGATCTAGGAACCAATTCCCAAGTGTTATTCTTTTCAATCTGTTCAAGTTCTTCCTCCATGGCCTTGACCCAACATTCATCTTTGCATGCCTCTTTTACATTTTGTGGTTCAGGGAGGAGAGAAATGCTAGATAGCTTGAAGCTTCTGAAATGGTTCTTCTTGTTTGTACACCTGCCTCTTTCTATCCTAGAACTTGAGTTTCTAGATGATTCTTCTGAACGTATCTGGATGGAGTCTTTTCTTCTATCCTTATCTGTTCTTCTGGTGCCTCATGGGTTTCTTCTTCGTCATGAATCTGATTTGATGTTTAAGGATAGTCCTCATCATCTTCAAGCTTTTCAGATTTTACTTGCCTGGGAGTGTTTCCTTCTTCATCAACCACTACATCAATACTTTCAACAATTTTTCCAAGTCTTTTATTGTAACACTTATATGCTTTACTGTGGGGAGAGTAGCCAAGTAGAATGCCTTCATCTGCTCTAGGTTCAAACTTGCCAAGATTTTCATCAGTCTTTTTAATGTAGCATTTTCTTCCAAAAATTTTGAAGTATTTTACTGTGGGAGTCTTACCATACCAAAGTTCATGAGGAGTCTAAGTGCTATTTACCCAGACGTTTGTCTTGTTAAGAATAGTAACTGCAGCAAATGCAGCTTCACCCCAGAAGGTTGCAGGAGTTCCAGATTCATCAAGCATAGTACAAGCCATTTGTTGAACCGTTCTGTTCATCCTTTCTACTACTCCATTTTTTTGAGGAGTCCTTGCAGTAGAAAATTCCCTTCTTATTCCATGTTCTGCACAAAAATAAAAAAATTCATCTGAGGTAAATTCCCCTCCTTGATCAGACCTGAGGCATTTGATTCTGCGATCTGATTTATTTTCTACCAAGGCTTTGAATGATTTGAACTTTTCGAAAGATTCATGTTTATGCTTCATAAGTCCTATCCAACACATCCTGGAAAAGTTGTCAATAAACAATATAAAGTATTCTTCTCCTCGAGGTGACCTTTTCCTAGTTGGACCACATACATCAATATGGACAAGTTCAAGTGGCCTGCCAGCTGATTCTTCCTTCTGAGGGAAATTAGTTCTGGTTTTCTTACCAAATTGACATGATTTTCATATTGTATTGTCTCGAATTATAATGTTAGGGAGATCACGAACTGCTTGATATTTGCATGATTTCCTTATCTAAGAGAAGCTAAGATGCCCCAATCTTCTATGCCATAGCCAATGTTCATCATTCTTGCTTAAATAACATTGTTGTTGTCTTCCTTTGAGTACGTATAAATTATTTGGATTTCTAATGCCTTTGATCACTGTTTCTCCTGTATCAAGGTCACGAACAATACATCCTTTTGATCAAAATATTACCTCAGTTCCTTGATCACACATTTGACTAACACTCAATAGGTTATGCTTTAAACCATCAACATACATAACATTTCCAGCTTTGACATTCTGTTTCAAGTGAACAGAACATTTACCTTTTATGAATGCTAGGGTGTCATTCCCAAATGAGACCTTCTTTTCCTTTTCTAAGGCACTACATGACTGAAGTTTTTCTTATCACCTTTCATATGTTTCGAGCATCCGCTGTCGATGTACCATTGATTTTCTCATCCTTCCACATATAAGTCTATCCCACATCTTTCTGGTTGTGGTTCTTTCTTTTCCCATGTTTTGGGATTCAATAAAGCTGGCTCCTTCTGATTTGTTTTCCGAAACCTGCTCCTACATTCAGAACCTTCATGACCGAAGTTGTTACAAATAGAACATTCTATTTCATTTTCAAGAGCATAAAAGTTATTGTAGGTCCTTTTCATGATCCCAGTCATACTTCTTTGTTTTTGAGCTTCCCTAGTCATGATGGTCTTGTAGGCAACACATTGAGCAGATTTATGACCAAAGTTATGACAAGAGAAACATTGGCCATTGAAGAAATTCCTGCGATTATCAAACCTACCAACCAATTGACTGTAGTTTCCATTGCCATCCATTCTTGAGCCAGAGTGATTTACCTATGGTTGATTGAAGCTTTTGATCATCCTTGAAGTAGATTTCCCCTGATTTACTTGGTAATCTTTATTCATTATTGAAGCAAATGGTCCCTGATTTACCTGGTAATCTGCATTATGCTTTTGCTATCGATTGTCCACCTGTTCACTTCTCCTTCCTGCATCAAGATAACTTTTGTAAGTGGATGGCTTCTATGCTTGCTTATGTGCTTGCTTCTGTGCTTGAGATGTTTCTTCAGAATATCTGAGACATGTCTTGATTAGAGGAGAACACTGCACTTTGATAATCTCATCTAAAGTTTCAGATCCTTTAGCAAATCTAAGATAAAGGGCTTTTGTTTTCTTAATTTCTTTTCTAGGTCCCACAATTTCACATTCTAACTCTTCATTGTGTTTATCTCCTTCAGCAAGTTGGAATGTCAAAGTGTCTATAATCATGTTCTTTTCTTCTAAACAAATTTTGAGTTTAGAAATTTCTTCTTAAAGATCTTCTTCATTTATAGCATCCAAGAAGTCATCATCTTCAAAAGCCATCAAAAGTCTATCATCATGACCTTGTTCATATTCATCACTATTTGAAATTCCATCACTGTCTTCATGTGTATAATAGCTCTTCTTACTTACATTCTGTTTTATGTTCCATCTGACAGGTTCCTTACCTTTTTTTAATTTATCTTTATGAGGACACTTTGCAGCATAGTGACTGACTCTTCCACAAGCAAAGCATTTGAAAGGCAGCTTACCTCTGAATCTTCCAGTTCCCTATTGAAGGTTCTTGACAAAGTTGGAATCTTCTTCTTCTTCAGACATATATCCTAACTCATTGTAATCTCCTTTTTCTGAGGCTTTGAATGCGGCTTCTCTCCTATCTGATGGTACCCCTTTTCTCATTTCGTAAGTAGTTAGAATTTTGTGCAGCTGGGACATGGTAAGACTCTGTAGATTTTGTTTTTATTCTATGGCAGAAACTTTTGAATCCAACTTAGAAGACAAATATCTTAGAACCCTTTCAACCAAAAAAACTTCTTTTATTTCTTCACCCAAGCTTTTCATACAATTTACAATCTCATCTATACATAGGAAATAGCTAGCCACATTTTCATCATTGTGCATTCTGAGACTTTCATATTGAATTCTAAGAGTTTTTGGTTATGCTCGTTTTACCTGCTCATCTCCTTCATAGCTCAGAAAAATCTTGTCCCATATTTCTTTTACAGTTTTGAGCTGCATAACCTTTGACGAATTATGATTGAGATAGACTACCTAATAGAGTATTGACAGCCTTTGCATTTGTTTCATACTGCTTCTTACCAGCCGTATCTGTAGGAGTTGTTGATGGAAATGTATATCGTGTTTCCACAATATCCCAAACTTCTGTACCAAGAGATTGAAGATAGGTTGTGATTCTTACCTTCCAATAGACGAAGTTTCTCCCATAAAAAATTGGTGGCCTGATGGATGCTTCTCTTTCGTAGTTGTTCATGATGATAGATCTTCCTACAAGCAGTTAAGCTTCTTCTGAAGGACCTACTCTGATACCAATTGTTGGAAATAATACTGAGAGGCGGGGGGGGGGGGGGGGTGAATCAGTATTATCAAGTCAATTATTTTTCAATTCATATACAGATTTGTATACACTACTTTAGTTAGATAAACCAATATATATATGCAACTTCGGTTAAATAAAACAGTGCATAACTCACAAACTTGTAATTTAATTATTCTTTAGATGTTAATCTTGAATCTATGTGTTAGAACCATATAGACATCAATCAAGAACAAAAAAATAGTGCAGACAGTCACACACAAGAACACAAGATATAAGGTGGAAACCCAATGTGGGTGAAAACCACCTGCTGCAATTTGTCTCTATATTCTTTCAATTAGAAACTTCTTTTTACAATGTTTATGCACTGGTGCAGTCTTATACCAATACGCAGGCTGCTACCTATAGAAGGCTACAGCCTTATCTTTTCTTCCAGGGACCACGTTTCATAAATTTTCAGACTGGATCCATGAATAACATTAATCATACATCAAGTATATTTGCAACAATCAATCTCCTTTGTACAACCCATTATAGAATCAACCAAAAACTTCTCAGGATGCTGTAACCAGACAACAGTAACAGTAACCAGACACCAATTCTGAACCCAGAACACTGCAGCAATAACCAAAAGCAGCTAAAGCATATTTCATGAATGTACGCTACTTCATTATGCAGAACCTGCGTACATATGTAGTTGTATCAATGCCAACCAGCATATACGCTATCTTATTTTGCTGAACTTGTGTGTATACGCGCCTCTGATGTGCAGAACCTACGTACAGATCTATACAAGGCAATTTTCTCTTTTCCAGTATTCAGACATCAAATATACCTAGTTTATCAGATTTAGAGATCTAATCATGCGCCAAATACAACAGATAAAAAACCATACAATGATACTACTATTTAAGCCTTAAGGTCTTGATTCATCAATAGAACTTATCCATCTTTTAGCGCTCAGGTTCCTCGTTGGATCAGATTCAGCAATGCACCCTAAACCAATCACAATGTTTCAGATATTGCTCTTCTTCAAATATTCAATACTTGAATCAATGCCCTTGCCAAATGATCTCCTTCCCTTTTTATAGTCTTAGGCCTTTCTTAACCATGGTCGAAAACCATTGAGAACCAATGCTAGGGACCCAGTACCAGGGCTCAACACTTTGTATGCAATACCAAGGACCAAAACCATAGGTTCAAATATGTCGGATTAAATATCATGGATCAAACAAAAATTTTCCTACATGTACGCGCTTCTTCTTGCATGAAAGTGCGCGCATACGCATACACGCCTTTTGATTGGTGATCCTACGTATATACACAACTTTTCTAAGATGAACCTGCGTATACCTTATTTTCTTTCTTTCTAAGAGCCTGAACTGTGATCTGCCCTTTGAGTGAGTTGCCATCAAGGACAACACCTGTGTCATAGTGCCAAACCTGTGCCATAATGCCAACAAGGAGGTTGATTGATGTAGATATATTTTGATGTTTGATTGATTTTATTGATGGATCCAGTCTGAAAATTTATGAAACATGGGCCCTGGAAGAAAAGAGAAGGTTGTAGCCTTCTGTAGGTCAGCACCTACGTACTAGTAAACACATCAACTAGTACAAGGGCTAGGGGGTTTTAGCTCCCTTCTAGGAGAAGCTGGAGAACGAGAGAAGGTTGTATCCTTCTACAGTAGAAGCCTAAGTACTGGTATAAGACTGCACTAGTACAAAATTAGTAGAAAGAAGTTTCTTATTAAAGAAAGATTGAGATGATTGCAGTAGGTGGTTTTCACCCACATGGGGTTTCCACCTTATATCTTGTGTTCATGTGTGTGATTACCTATTCTGTTTACTGCACTTGGTTACTATTTATATGGTTCTGATGCACAGATTAAGGATCAACTAACTAAATTATAAGTTTGCAAGATATGTTTCTCTAAACATAGTTGCGTATACACACAAGCTGCATTAACAGAAATAGCGTATATAAATTTGTTTATGGAAATGAAACATTTTTAACTTGCTAATACTGATTCACCCCCCCCCTCTCAGTATTATTTCCGACAATTGGTATCAGAGAAGGTCCTTCAGAAGAAGCTTGATCACTTAAGGAATATCTATCATCATGAGTACTTATGAAAGAGAGGGATCCATTAGACCACCAATCTTTGATGGGACCAACTTCATCTATTGGAAGGTAAGAACCACAACCTATCTTCAATATCTTGGAACAGATGTTTGGGAACTCGTGGAAGGAGGATACACATTTCCATTAGCAATTCCTACAAATACGACAGGTAAAAAGCAGTATGAAACAAATGCCAAGGCTCTCAATACATTATTGGGGAGTTTGTCACAATCGGAATTTGTCAAGGTTATGCAGCTCAAAACCGCCAAAGAAATATGGGACAAGATTGTTCTAAGCTATGAAGGAGACGATCAAGTAAAACGTGCAAAACTACAATCTCTCATAATTCAATATGAAAATCTCAAAATGCACAATGATGAAAGTATAGCTAATTACTTCTTACGTATATATGAGATTGTTAATCGCAGGAAAAACTTGGGTGAAGAGATAAAAGAAGTTACTGTAGTTGAAAAGGTTTTAAGATCCTTTTCTTCTAAGTTTGAATCAAAAGTTTCTGCCATAGAGGAAAAGAAGAATCTTCAGAGTATTACGATGACACAGTTGTACAGAATCCTGAATGATTTCGAAATGAGAAAAGGGGGTCCATCAGTTATGAGAGAATCCACATTCAAAGCTTCAGGAAGAGAAGAACTCAATGAATCAGGATATATTTCATAAGGAAAGGAAGAAGCAAACTTTGTCAAGAACCTTCAATGGGGTTCTGGAAGATTCAGAGGTAAGCTACCTTTCAAATGCTTTGCTTGTGGAAGAGTCAGTCATTATGCGGCCAAATGTCCTCATAAAGATAAGCTTGATAAAGGTAAGCAACCAGCAAAATGGAATAGAAAATAGAATGTAAGTAAGAAGAGCTATTATAAGCATGAAGATAGCGATGGTTTATCAAATAGTGATGAATATGAACATGGTAATGACTATAGACTTCTGATGGCTTTTGAAGATGATGATTTCTTGGATGCTTTAGATGAAGATGATCTTTATGAAGAAATTTCTAAACTTAAAATTTGTTTAGAATAAAAGAATATGGTTATAGAACTCTAACATTCCAACTTGCTGAAAGGGAAAAACACAATGAAAAATTAGAATGTGAAATTGTGGGTCTAAGAAAATATGTTGAGAAAACAAAAGCTCTCAATCTCAGATTTGCTAAAGGATCAAAACATTTAGATGAAATTATCAAAGTACAGTGTTCTCCTTTAATACAAACAGGTCTTGGATATACTGAAGAAGCATCACTAGCACAAAAGCCATCGACCTCCAAAAGCTATCTTGATGCAGCAAGGAGAAGTGAACAGTTTGACAATCCTCAGCAAAGGCATAAAGTAGATCACCAGGTAAATTGGGTTCAATCTACTTCAAGGATGAACAGAAACTACAACCAACCTCAGGTAAATCATACTCAATTTTCTTCAAGAATGAATGTGAATGGAAACTACAATCACCAGGTTAGTAGGTTCAATAATCGCAGGAATTTCTTTAATTGCCAATGTTTTTCATGTCATAACTTTGGACACAAAGCTGCTCAATGTGTCGCTTACAAGACCATAATGACTAGAGAAGCACAAAATCAAAGGAATGTGACTGGGATCATGAAAAGGACCTCCAATAACTTTTCTGCTCTTGAAAATGAAATAGAATGCTCTATCTATAACAACTTTGGTCATGAAGATTCTGAATGCAGGATTAAATTTTGGTGAACATCTAAGAAGGAGAAAGCTTCATTGGGTCCCAAAACATGGAGAAAGAAAGAACCAAAAATAGAAAGATGTGGTATAGCATTGTATGCAGAAGAACAAGAAAATCAGTGGTACATCAACAGTGGATGCTCGAAATGCATGACATGTGATAAAGAAAAACTTCAGTCATATAATGCCTTAGAAAAGGAAAAGAAGGTCTCATTTGGTAATGACAGTCCTACAATCATAAAAGGTAAAGGCTCGGTTCTCTTAAAATAAAAGGTTAAATATGGGAATGTTATGTATGTTGATGGTCTAAAGAATAATCTATTGAGTGCCAGTGAAATGTGTGATCAAGGAAATGAGCTAGTATTTCGATCAAATGGATGTGTTGTTCATGAGCTTGATACAGGAGAAACAATGATCAAAAGTATAAGAACTCCAAAAAACCTGTACATACTCAAAGGGGGACAATAATAGTGCTACCTAAGAAAAAATGATGAACACTGTCTATGGCACAGAAGATTTGGGCATCTAAGTTTCTCTCAAATAAGAAAAGCATGCAGATACCAAGTTGTTCGTGATCTTCCTAATATCAACATTCTAGAGAATACAATATGCAAATCATGTCAATTTGGTAAGAAAACCAGAGCACATTTCCCTGAGAATGAAGGATCAGTTAGTAAGCCTCTTGAACTTGTTCACACTGATTTATGTGGTCCATCTAGGAAAAATTCACCTCGTGGAGAAGAATAATTTATATTATTCATTGACGACTTTTCCAGAACGTGTTGGATAGGACTTCTAAAGCATAAAGACAAAACTTTCGAAAAGTTCAAATCCTTCAAAGGTTTGGTTGAAAATGAATCAGATCACAAAATCAAATGCCTCAAGTGTGATCGAGGAGGGGAATTTACCTTGGATGAATTCTTCGACTTCTGTGAAGAACATGGAATAATAAGGGAATTCTCTATGGCAAGGACTCCTCATCAAAATGGAGTGGTAGAAAGGATGAACAGAACTATTCAACAAGTGGCTCGCACTATGCTAGATGAGTCTAGAACTCTTGCAACCTTTTGGGGTGAAGCCTCTTTTGCTTCCATCATTATTCTCAACAAAAAAAATGCCCGGGTGAACAATACTCAAACTCCACATGAACTATGGTATGGTAAGACTCCTACTGTAAAATACTTCAAAGTTTTGAAAGCAAATGTTACATCAAAAGGGTTGATGAAAAATTTGGCAAGTTTGAACCTAGAGGAGATGAAGGCATTGTCCTTGGTTACTCTTCCCGAAGTAAAGGATATAAATGTTATAATAAAGACTTGGGAAAATTGTTGAAAGTATTGATGTTGTGGTTAATGAAGCAGGCAATAATCCAAAGCATGTAAAAGCCAAAGATTATGAAGAAGACGAGGACTATCCTTCCACATCAAATCAGACTAATTCTCAAGAAGAAACCAATGAGGCACCAGAAGAATAGATAAGGGTAGAAGAAAAGACTCCATCCAGGTATGTTCAGAAGAATCATCTAGAGATTCAATTTTTGGGGCAGAAAGAGGCATGTGTGCAGACAAGAAGAACTATTATAGAAGCTTCAAGCTATCTAGCATTGCTTTCCTCCGTTGAACCCGCAAAATGTCAATGAAGCATGCAAAAATGAATGTTGGGTCAAGGCCATGAATGAAGAACTTGAGCAGATTGAAAAGAATAACACTTGGGAATTAGTTCCCAGACCTAATGATAAGAATGTCATAGGAACCAAATGGATTTTAAAAAACAAGCTGAATGAAAATGGAGAAGTTATTAGAAACAAGGCCAGAGTTGTTTGTAAAGGGTATGCTCAACAACAAGGTATAGATTTTGAAGAAACTTTTGCACCTGTTGCTAGACTTGAAGCCATAAGAATGTTCCTTTCTCTTTCTAGCTTTCAGAAGTTCAAAGTATATCAAATGGATGTGAAATTTTCCTTTCTTAATGGAGACCTAGAGGAAGTAGTATATATTGAGCAACCAGATGGATTCATCCTTGGAATGATTCAAAACTTGTATGCAGACTCAGAAAGGCTCACTATGGTATTAAACAAGCACCAAGGTCCTTGTATTATCTTCTTGACAAATACCTTCATCAACACGGTTTTTCAAAAGGATCAGCTGATAGCAATCTATATATAAAAATAGACAATGATAAATTGCTAATACTTGTTGTGTACATTGATGATATCATTTTTGAGCAATGAAGAAGCCATGAGTCAAATCTTTGCTTTGGTAATGCAGAAAGAATTTGAAATTTCCCTTCTTGGTGAGCTCACATACTTTCTTGGTTTACAAGTTCAACAAAATAAAGATGGCATTTTTCTATCACAAAACAAGTACCTCAAGCAGATCTTGAAGAAATATGGCATGGAGGATTCTAAACTAGTATGTGCCCCTATGGTAACAGGATGCAGCCTCAGCTCAAATGATGAATCAGTAGCAGTACAAAAACCAACTGACAGATCCATGAGGGTAGTATGCTTTATCTAATAGGTACTCGACCAAACATCATGCATGCAGTGGGAATAATTGGAAGATTCCAAGCAAATCCAAAGGAATCACACCTTCAGGCAATCAAATGGATTTTTAAATATCTTCAAGGAACACAAAACTTTGGTTTATGGTATCCTCAAGATACGGATCTTATACTTCATGCATATATAGATGCGGATTGGGCAGGAAGTGTGGATGACAGAAAAAGCACTAGCGGTGGTGCATTCTATATGGGTTCTAGATTAGTGTCTTGGTTAAGCAAGAAACAAAGTTCAATTTCATTATCTATAGCTGAAGCAGAATATGTAGCTGTTGCATATTGTTACACACAACTCCTTTGGATGATGCAAACATTGCAAGACAATCAGATCACATGTACTCCACCCATCTCCATTCTATGCGATAATAAAAGTGCAATCAGTATTTCAAAGAATCCAATCATGTATTCCAAGACTAAGCACATACCTATCAACTATCATTTTCTTTGGGAACAAGTGCTTGAAGAAAAGGTCAAATTGGAGTATGTTCCCTCCAAACAATAGGTTGCTGATATATTCACCAAACCACGGCCCAAGGAGACATTTGAATACCTCAAATAGAAGTTGGGAGTATTTGATGCATCATATTGTTGTTGAAACTTATCTATTTAAGAGAAAAGTGGTTGTACGCAAGTTTCATGAAGCATATCCGCGTAAATATGCTGATTTCTGTGGATGTAGTCGCGTATTTGATTGGTTTGAAGAATATCAGTGGGCCAAATTTAGGATGAAAAAAGCCTGATATGGGTCTGACAGTAATCATATGGAACATGTTCACGGGGAGCATATACTTCTAATAATGCATTGTTGGCATTGTCTTAGAAGATCTTGGTACTATTTCATAGTTGTTTTGATTTAGGTGGAATAGGTGCAGAAGGAGATCATGGTTGCTGGTCTGCAAGGAAAATTTTAAGGATGGAAAATTTTCTTGAAGTTTAGAAACATTGGCGAATTTCACTAATCCCTAATATGCAAACTATAAATTTTTCAATGATATATTTGTAAAATTATTCAAATTTATAATGATTTATCATATAGCCACTATATAATGTTGGCGATTTTTAAGGTAAAATAATTTTAGATTCTAAAATTTGGGCGAATCATCTTTTATAAAAATTGGAAATTGGTGAATCGTTTTTTGGAAAAATCATGGAAAATTAGCCCATTGGGCGAACATTAGCCCCTAAAATTTTCCATGCTGGTCTGGATGGAGATTGACAGATGCTGCTGATGATAGTTGCTGATGACTATCATAGTCTTGTTTTAGATATTTTGTCTCTATGTCATATATATTTTTTATTATCAAGGTCATGTAACGACCTATTTTGTTTCCCCATTATGCCTGGGATGGATGACGTAATTCCTTTGTTTTATCATGTAAAATCTTTTGGTATATCCCCACTTTGTTGGATGGATGAGTTAATCTTGGTATATACCCACGTGGTTTGGGGATGGATGTATGTATGAGTCTTTGGTGATAGGAAGGTCGTTAATGATGTATAAAGTCATGTTCTTCTTGTAGAACATCCTTTTGCAGACCTTGCTTACAATTAGGAGGAGCATGAACAACACGCTTCAGCATATCAAATAATTTAGCATGTACTCAGGAGGAGCATAACCCTTTGCCCTAGATGACAAAGGGGGAGAATGACTTGGTGTTGCCATCAAGTCCAAAGGGGGAGATTGTTGGCATTATGACATAGGCTTGGCGCTATGACACAGATGTTGTCCATGATGGCAACTCACTCAGATGACAGATCACAGTTCAGGATCATAGAATGGAAGAAAAATAGGCATACACAGGTTCCCCTTGACCAAACCGCGTATACATGCAGGTTTGTAGACCAAAAGGCGCATATGCATATACACACACTTTCACACAAGGAAAAGCACATACATGTTGGAAAAATTGGTTTTGGTCCTTGGTATTTGATCCTTGGTATTTTGACCCATGATATTGGTCCAAGGTATCTTTTCCGAAGTGTTGACCCTAGGTATTTGGTCCAAGGTATTGATTCTAAGTGGTTTTGGACCATGGTAGTGAGTAAAGCCTAAGACTATAAAAGGAGGAGGAGATTATTAGGAAAAGGAACTCAAGTATTGAATATCTAATGAAGAGCAAGATCTAGAATACTGGTCATTGGGTTATGGTGCATAGATGGATTTGAATCAAGGAAGAACCTGAGTGCTTGAAGAAGGATAAGTTCTACTGATGGGTTAAGATATTAAGGCTTGAAGAGAATTATCTTTATGTGGTTTTGATCTTTTATTTGAATAATTGGCGCATGTCGTAATCTGTAAATCTGATGATCTGGGTATAACTGATGTCTGAATAGTTGTAGAGGTTAAATCATCCTTTACATATCTGTATGCAGGTTCAGCATATCAAAGGCATGTATACACGTTGGTTCGGCATTCAAAAACAATGTATACACAATTTTGCCTTCATATAACAGCATATGAATGCAGGTTCAACACATTGAAGTAGCGTATGTCTCATAAAATAGGTTTTAGCTACTTCTGCTTGTTGTTGCAGTGTTCTAGGTTCTAGCTTGGGTTCTGGTACTATTACTATATTTAAGTTACAACATTCAGAGAAGTGATGGTTTGATTCAGTTTTGGTTGTTGCAAAGGAGATTGATTGATGCAAATATATTTTGATGTTTGATTGAAGTTATTGATGGATCTGAAAATTTATGAAACGTGGTCCTTGGAAGAAAAGAGAAGGTTGTAGCCTTCGGTAGGTCAGCACCTACGTACTAGTAAACACATCAGCTAGTACAAGAGCTAGGGGGTTTTATCTCCCTTCTAGGAGAAGTTGGAGAATGAGAGAAGGTTGTAGCCTTCTACAGGTAGAAGCCTATGTATTGGTATAAGACTGCACCGGTACAAAATTTGTAGAAAGAAGTTTCTTACTAAAGAAAGATTGAGATGATTGCAGCAAGTGGTTTTCACCCACATTGGGTTTCCACCTTATATCTTGTGTTCATGTGTGTGATTACCTATTCTGTTTATTGCACCTAGTTACGTTTTATATGGTTCTCATGCACATATTAAGGATCAACTAACTAAATTATAAGTTTGCAAGATATACGCTGGTTTCTCTAAACACAGTTGCATATACACGCAAGTTGCATTAACAGAAGTAGCATATATAAATTTGTTTATGAAAATGAAACATTGTTAACTTGCTAATATTGATCCCCCCCCCCTCTCAGTATTATTTCCAACAATTTGTATCAAGAAGGTCCTTCAGAAGAAGCTTGATTGCTTGAAGGAAGATCTATCATCATGAGTACCTATGAAAGAGAGGGATCCATTAGACCACCAATCTTTGATGGGAGCAACTTCATCTATTAGAAGGGAAGAACCACAACCTATCTTCAATCTCTTGGAACAGATGTTTGGGAAATCATGGAAGGAGGATACACATTTCCATTAGCAATTCCTACAGATACAACAGGTAAAAAGCAGTATGAAACAAATGCCAAGGTTGTCCATACATAATTAGGAAGTTTGTCACAATCAGAATTTGTCAAGGTTATGCAGCTCAAAACCGCCAAAGAAATATGGGACAAGATCGTTCTAAGCTATGCAGGAGACGATCAGGTAAGACATGCAAAACTATAATCTCTCATAATTCAATATGAAACTCTCAAAATGCACAATGATGAAAGTATAGCTAATTACTTCTTACGTATAGATGAGATTGTTAATCACATGAAAAACTTGGGTGAAGAGATAAAAGAAGTTACTGTAGTTGAAAAGGTTTTAAGAACCTTGTCTTCTAAGTTTGAATCAAAAGTTTCTTCCATAGAGGAAAAGCATAATCTTCATAGTATTAATATGACACAACTCTACAAAATTCTGACTGCTTTCGAAATGAGAAAAGGGGGTCCATCAGTTATGAGAGAATCCATATTCAAAGCTTCAGAAAGAGAATAACTCAGTGAATCAGGACATATTTCAGAAGGAGAGGAAGAAGCAAACTTTGTCAAGAACCTTCAACAGGGTTGTGGAAGATTCAGAGGTAAGCTATCTTTCAAATGCTTTGTTTGTGGAAGATTCAATCATTATGCGGCCAAATGTCCTCATAAAGATAAGCTTGATAAAGGTAAGGAACCAGAAAAATGGAAATGAAAACAGAATGTAAGTAAGAAGACCTATTATACGCATGAAGATAGCGATGGTTTATCAAATAGTGATGAAGATGAACATGGTAATGACTATATATTTATGATGGCTTTTGAAGATGATGATTTCTTGGATGCTTTAGATGAAGATGTTCTTTATGAAGAAATTTATAAACTTAAAATTTGTTTAGAAGAAAAGAATATGATTATAGAACTCTGACATTTCAACTTGCTGAAAGGGAAAAACACAATGAAAATTTAGAATGTGAAACTGTGGGTCTAAGAAAAGATGTTGAGAAAACAAAATCTCTCAATCTCAGATTTGCTAAAGGATCGAAAATTTAGATGAAATTATCAAATTGCATCATTCTCCTTTAATAAAGACAGGTCTTGGATATACTGAAGAAGCATCACTAGCACAGAAGCCATCAACCTCCAAAAGCTATCTTGATGCAGCAAGGAGAAGTGAACAGTATGACAATTGTCAACAAAGGCATAAAGTAGATCACCATGTAAATCAGGTTCAATCTACTTCAAGGATGCACAGAAGCTACAACCAACCTCAAGTAAATCATACCCAATTTTCTTCAAGAATGAATGTCAATGGAAACTATAATCACCAGTTCAGTAGGTTCGATAATCACAGGGATTTCTTTAATGGCCAATGTTTTTCATGTCATAACTTTGGAAACAAAGCTACTCAATGTGTTTCTTACAAGACCATCATGACTAGAGAAGCAAAAAATCAAAGGAATGTGTTTGGGATCATGAAAAGGACCTGCAATAACTTTTATGCTCTTGAAAATGAAATAGAATGCTCTATCTGTAACAACTTCGGTCATGAAGATTCTGAATGTAGGAGTAAATTTCGGCAAACATATCAGAAGGAGAAAGCTTCATTGGGTCCCAAAACATGGAGAAAGAAAGAACCGCAAACCGAAAGATGTGGTATAGCCTTGTATGCAGAAGGACAAGAAAATTAGTGGTACATCGACAGTGGATGCTCGAAACACATGACAGGTGATAAATAAAAACTTCAGTCATATAATGCCTTAGAAAAGGAAAAGAAAGTCTCATTTGGTAATGACACTCTTGCAATCATAAAAGGTAAAGGCTTGGTTCTCTTAAAAGAAAAGGTTAAAGACGAGAATGTTATGTATGTTGATGGTCTAAATAATAATCTATTGAGTGTCAGTCAAATGTGTGATCAAGGAAATGAGGTAGTATTTCGATCAGATGGATGTGTTGTTCGTGAGCTTGATACAGGAGAAACAATGATCAAAGTTATAAGAACTCCAAACAACCTGTACATACTCAAAGGGGGACAACAATAGTGCTACCTAAGCAAAAATAATGAACATTGTCTGTGGCACAAAAGGTTGGGGCATCTAAGTTTCTCTCAAATAAGAAAAGCATGCATATACCAGGCTGTTCATGATCTTCCTGATATCAACATTCTAGAGAATACAATATGCAAATCATGTCAATTTGGTAAGAAAACTAGAGCACATTTCCCTGAGAAGGAAGGATCAACTAGTAAGCCTCTTGAACTTGTTCACACTGAATTATGTGGTCCATCTAGGAGAAAGTCACCTCGTGGAGAAGAATACTTTATATTATTTAGTGACGACTTTTCTAGAATGTATTGGATAGGACTTCTAAAGCATAAAGACGAAGCATTCAAAAAGTTCAAAGCCTTCAAAGCTTTGGTTGAAAATGAATCAAATCACAAAATCAAATGCCTCAGGTGTGATCGAGGAGGGGAATTTACCTCGGATGAATTCTTCGACTTCTGTGAAGAACATGGAATAAAAAGGGAATTCTATACCGCAAGGACTCCTCAGCAAAATGGAGTGGTAAAAAGGATGAACAAAACTGTTCAACAAATGGCTCGTGCTATGCTAGATGAGTTTGGAACTCCTGCAACCTTATGGGGTGAAGCTGCTTTTGCTACCATCATTATTCTCAACAAAAAAAATGTTTGGGTGAACAACACTCAAACTCCACATGAACTTTGGTATGGTAAGACTCCTACTGTAAAATGCTTCAAAGTTTTTGAAAGAAAATGTTACATCAAAAGGATTGATGAAAAACTTGGTAAATTTGAACCTAGAGCAGATGAAGGCATTCTCCTTGGTTACTCTTCCCAAAGTAAAGGATATAATATTATAATAAAATACTTGGGAAAATTGTTGAAAGTATTGATGTTGTGGTTGATGAAGCCGACAATAATCCAAAGCAAGTAAAAACCAAGGATTATGAAGATGATGAGGAGTATCCTTCCACATCAAATCAGACTAATTCCGAAGAAGAAACCAATGAGGCACCAACAGAATAGATAAGGGTACAAGAAAAGACTCCATCCAGGTATGTTCAGAAGAATCATCCAGAGACTCAATTTTTGGGGCAGAAAGAGGTAGGTGTGCAGACAAGAAGAACTATTACAGAAGCTTCAAGCTATCTAACATTGCTTTCCTCCATTGAACCGCAAAATGTTAATGAAGCATGCAAAGATGAATGTTGGGTCAAGGCCATGAATGAAGAACTTGACCAGATTGAAAAGAATAACACTTGGGAATTATTTCCTAGACCTAATGATAAGAATGTTATAGGAGCCAAATGGATTGTCAAAAACAAGCTAAATGAAAATGGAGAAGTTATTAGAAACAAGGCTAGACTTGTTTGTAAAGGGTATGCTAAACAAGAAGTTATAGATTTTGAAGAAACTTTTGCACCTGTTGCTAGACTTGAAGCCATAAGAATGTTCCTTGCTCTTTCTAGCTTTCAGAAGTTCAAAGTATATCAAATGGATGTGAAATCTACCTTTCTTAATGGAGACCTAGAAGAAGAAGTATATATTGAGCAACCAGATGGATTCATCCTTGGAATGATCCAAAACTTGTATGCAGACTTAGAAAGGCTCTCTATGGTATTAAACAAGCACCAAGGGCCTTGTATTATCGTCTTGACAAATACCTTCATCAACAAGGTTTTTCAAAAGGATCAGCTGATAGCAATCTATATATAAAAATTGACAATGATAAATTGCTAATACTTGTTGTGTATGTTGGTGATATCATTTTTTGTAGCAATGAAGAAGCCATGAGTCAAAACTTTGCTTTTGTAATGCAGAAAGAAATTGAAATTTCCCTTCTTGGTGAGCTCACATACTTTCTTGGTTTACAAGTTAAGCAAAATAAAGATGGTATTTTTCTATCACAAACCAAGTACCTCAAGTAGATCTTGAAGAAATATGGCATGGAAGATTCTAAACCAGTATGTACCCCTATGGTAATAGGATGCAGCCTCAACTCAAATAATGAATCAACAACAATACATCAACCAACTTACAGATCCATGATTGGTAGTTTACTTTATCTAATAGGTACCCAACCAAAAATCATGCATGTAGTGGGAATAGTTGTAACATCCCTCCCTTAATAATAAATAATAAATAATAAGAATTAATAAAAATAATACAAAAAAAAATAATAATTAATAATAAATAATAATGATAATGAATAATAGTAAATAAACCACTTAATAAATAATAAATAATAAAAATAATACAAAATAATAGGTAATAATAAAAATAATGAATAATAAATAAATCATAATAAAATAATAGTAATAAAAATAAAAAAATAAAAATAGTAATAACCAAAAATAACAAATAAAAATAAATAAAATTATCAAAATTTAGCATGCCGACACATGGAGGGTGGGCATGTGGCATGCAGACACATGGAGGTGTGCATGTGGTTTCCCATCCAATGTTTTTTCTATTTAAGGAATGATGAGGAGGATGGAAGGGGTCTTGTTCCATCATTCTGAGGTTCTGTCTTCACTCTCTTGGAAGAGTATTGAGACTTAGGAATACTGGCAGTAGTCGTTGATTGAGGGCTCGGAGGTGGCCAGTTGTAGCAGAATCCTGCACAATTGAGCCTAAGGTTGGGAGGAGAGTCGTCCCCAAAACCATGTTGCGGTAAGCCTACTTCATGCACAGGTAAGCTCAGGTAAGCACTCTTCATTGTTTAAATTTATTGTTAATAAGTTAATTAGATGTTGTTTTTGGGTTGTTACATATGGTATCAGAGTAGGTCACCTAGGACCTTTTGGGCATTTTTATGTAGAAATTTTTGATTATTTCTTGACATTTACTACTTTCATAGAGACGGTGATATGATATGAGGGTGCATAAATAATCTTAATATTTTGATTTCCCTTGCAAACCGCTAGCATCTTTGGCCTATTTTCCTTAGCTGCAGCTCTATTAGGACTTATTCTTATCCCGAGACTGATCCTTGGCTCTTGCAGGGTTATAATTATCATTTTTTTTTTAAAGGGTTTTAAAGCTCATCTTTGAACTTGTGATTTGCTGACTATTGGAAAATATTTTGAAGGCTAGCTGCTAGTTAAAGGATTCACTTTTCTTAGTTGCCGGATCTGCTCCCTGCTCTTTTAATTTATAGACTAACTCTTGTTGTTTTGCAGGTCTGATTTCTTTGGTTGCAGGGGTTTTAAGTCGCTGTTTTGTAACCAGGTCATACCCTGATCTGAACATTTAGAGACCCTTTCTAGGCCTAGCTGTAAGGCCGAAAGCTCTCTTTTAGCCCAGCCACAAGGATATTTAAGATCTTTTCTTTCTCATTTGTTTCAGGACTAACACTAGTGGTTTTGTAGAGGTATTTCACTAAAATTACAATGCTGATGTCAAACTAACGCCTAGGTTACCTTAATAACTCTTTGTAATATAGATTCTGACAGTGAGAAAAGATCAAAGTGCAATTTTCCTTGTAGGTAGTATGTCTACCAAACCTTTGGTTCGAAACAAGTTGTTCGGTACTGGGTCCAAAATCCATGGGCTAAAGTCTTTAAAACGGCTTCGGCTTGGGCTTCGCAAAAGACTCAAGACTGTAAGTCCAGGTGAGTTAGTTATTTCGTTCTCTGAACCTCCTTTTGGGGATTTTGATGGCCGTTCCACCAGTCTGTTAAGTTAATGCTTAGTACATTGTGCCGATCAGTTATGTGAATGAAAGTTGTTGGAATTTATAGCCTGTAATGGGACATGCTGATGGGGGGTTTTAGTATTTCATATTTCCTGTTCTAGTTTTGTATTCTGTCTTAGATGTTCAAATCTTGTGAAGGGTTTTTGATCATTATTGTAAGAAAGATGGTGAAAGGTCCAGTTTTTGGGGGAAATTTTGAATGACTTTCTGTATAGGTTGCTATTCAAAGTCCCTCATTTAATTTCGTAATGGGGAGGCTCAGAATGTAAGTACCTCTATTAGGCATGCATGTTCCACCTGTAATTTGGGAAGTCCAGAGTGGTTGCTCATGAATTTTAGATAGTCATGGTCTATCTATTTATGATTTGCTGCGGTGACTGTGAGCTCTCTATTCAAATCAACTTCATCAAAAGGGCGGTTTACCTAGCATCTCCCATCGAGGAGAGTGCACGTCATAATTTGTGACAGCGGATAAATATCTAACCTTCATGGTTGGGCTTCCTGGGAATTGTGCAATTAGCTTTTCCTTATTTCACTTTCTATAGCCTCTGCGCGTTCCTGTGTTCGAACTTTGGTCGGCTGAGTCTGGCAAATAGTTTCGGGGTTTTATTATGAGGAATTAAATAAATATTGGAAAGTTCAAATTAAATCTGCTTTAAATATAAAACTAGTGAATGGGAGCAGCGACTTGGGAAATGATAGAAAATTGGTTCAGGTTTTATTGGTTTTCGATTTAGCTTCTATTAGGTTGTCGGTTGTCGGTTCTCTAGTTGCTAGTCTTGTGTAAGATTGCATCTTTCGTTGTGTGAAAATCAAAAGGTAATATCAGATTTTAACAAAATAGTAAATTAAACAAATACCCTATAATGGTCGAAAATGCTGTCAGTGTTAGATTTAAACGTTTTCGTGTCTTCATCAAGGAATATCATGTATATGGAAAATTAATAAAATTAACCATCACCTTGGATGAGAATTTCCGCTAAGTTTCGAAGCAATGGATCACGACATTTCACTTCTCCATTGTTGAAATGCTAAACCGTGTGGTTTCTCTTGTGTACCAAGGATGAGACACTATAAATATGTTTAAATACAATGTGGACGCCACTATTGCAAGCATTTAAGTCTAATACTGAGGCCACTATTGCAAGTCAGATGCGTCTATTTACTAAAAGTTAAATGGTTTACCTTTGGTATTTTAAGATTAAGTGACAATATAAGTTATAGGCACCAAGTTAGCGTCAGACTTGGATCAATATGACTTTCACAATTGATGTTTTTATTTGGTGTGCATTAGTTGTTTAAATGGTGAATATAATCATGCTTTGGATGTTATGAATGTATTCCCTAATTTTGCGATGCTTTTGTATTCAATATGATGTAGTCTAAGTATGTGTGATTAGAATTGCCGATGTGTGGATGTGATGATTGGACAAAGGACTTGGGGATCCATATAGCATCTCTTAGAAGCCAGTTAACCCTTATGTTTTACTAAATATCATTACTTAGTATCATGTCAAGGTATTTTGTTTGAAGCACATACAATGTTAAAAGGATGCTGGGGCATTTCTAGGAAACACCTGCTTGTTGGTAGGTATCCTCTGCTGCATGAAATGTCTGCAGCAGGGCTGTCACCCCCAGCGAAAACAATTAAAAACTGAATTAAAGGTGATTTTATACCACAACCTTAATTTCAAGCATGATTATAAGTGGAATGTTCCCGTTCCAGATTCAGATCATTAGTAAAGCATACCTGAATATGGATTGTAGACCTATGTCAAATCTTTGCATCCGCATTTTTTATTACATGTTGTGTGGGAATGTCATTTTAAGACTGCCTATTGGAAGAATATGTGGCCTTTGGGGAATGCCAGAGTTTGTGTGGAAATTTTCATACAGACTTGGAGATTATGCTTAGACTATGCTGTTTCATTCAAAGTTTTGCTTGATCGCTTAGAGTGCTGCTTTGTCCCTGAAACATAGTTGAGGAGTTTTGTCAACTTTCTTCAACTTAATCATACAAGTGTTACGCTAAATCTTCGCCATGAATTGGTTTCCTGTGCTCAAATCGACACCTCTAACAATCAGTAAGTGTTATTGTTTATAAATTTTCCGCAATGTCATTTTGAAATTCCCTATTTCTCTTATGAGTTTCGCTCAGAAATTTGTACGCTTTCACAAGATGATCTGTAGACATGCCAAGGCACTGGCTCCAACTGATCAAATTTGTATTGACGATGGATGCCACGGGAACAAACCTTTAAGTGCATTCAATCTAAGTGATATCACTTTGATATTTTTATTTCCGTGTGATTAACTTTATATTAGTTTATTTAAGGGTTTTCCCCTAATTTGCATTGTCTCTGATATAGTTAATGTCGAGCCTCTGGTCACGCCACCAGTGAAAGGAATTGGCGGTTCCTCCTGAATATTAAAGGGAAGATTCAGTTCTTTTTATTGTGATTCGATTTGTAACAAAGTCTAGGTTATTTATTTAGCTAGATTTCCCATTTCTGTAACCTCAAATTCTCATTACTGAGACTTATGGCTATGCTATTTAAGGTCGTTGACATAATTTATTTCTTTGATTAATGTTGAGTTTTCTTTCTGCTACGAAGGAATATTCTTGCCCATGACATGGTTGGGTGCCTGGTAACTCTTGTCTGGTTGAATTTGGGTAGTTAAAGTCATTTGAAAATGAAAATTTATGGTCTGGTTCAGCATCTCTCCTTTGATTTTGAGTGTCCAAAACTGAGCAGTTTTCCTCCACTGCATCATTATTAGTTTTCCTCCACTGCATCATTATTTTGAGTCAATGCAATTTGGTTTTAAATAATTAAGCTTATTTACCCTGGAAACCCCAATGTGGGGAAAATCAGTAAAGTTTGGGCTTCTAGTTAGCTTGGAAATTTCAATTACAGTAAGTGTACACTTCAAAAAAAAAAAATTATACAGGTACAACATGTGTATAGAGCCTTCGATGGGTTTTCAGGCACTTATCCACATAGCAGTAAGTGACATAAATCGTTGATGTTAGATGTCTATCCGAGATTAAAGGTGAGCTAAGATTTCGATTTTGGCTGTCAATTTTTTTTTTAGATTTGTTTTACGGTCTCACATCACATCACATCTGGACAGATATTCAATGCAGACCATGGGAATATCGATGCATGAAACTGGGTGAAATTGAACAGTTTTACTGAATATTGAACATAGGAATATCAATGCATGCAAAGTGAGTGAATATTGAACAATTTTATTGTGGATATTCAATGCATTTAATGTCGGCAAACATTGTGTTAACGCTGGCTTGTTTTACTCTTCAATGTGGGTAATGTTCCTCTCATGTTTGTAAAGGGCATCTATATTATGATTGTTTTCCAAATTTCAAAATCATTCCTATTTGGTTGCAGATTTAGATATGTAATAGGTAGGGAGTAAAGTCAACTTTCTATTACTTAGATATTAAATTGAATTGGTTGTTTTTAACCATATCCAAAAACTGAGAGAGATGTTATATAATTAGAATAATATATTCTCATTTCGATCATTATGTTGTCAAGATTGGAAATTCCAAGTTGCAGAAGCTAGTGTTTCAGTGATGGAACTCTTCAGTCTTCAGAAACTTGTGAGGTACTTTTCCTTTGATGCATGTGTCTGGATAGACCTTCAATATTGCCAAAGGTACTTGCCTTTTATCATTTTTTTTTTCTTCAGATTTCTTCACTTATTATGATAAAGGATACTGAAGGTTGGTTCCTTTTAAATAAGTGACCGCAGAAGTATTAACATTACATGAATTGGGATCTTTGTTCTTTTCTCCATTTTGGAGCAGCATTAATGGTAATGTCAAACATTTGAAATCTGTTTGCAATGTGCATTAATATTGTTTGGTGATTTGGAAATAATGGCCTTAAATAAAGGATGTGAAGTGTAGAACTCGTATATAGTGTTAGGTACTCTGTGGAATGACATATCAAGGGCAAAATCATTTGAATAAATTAGATATCTTGCACTGGAAAGTCATGGTATGAATAGGATCAAATTCTATCTATTTTGAGTGACCCTTTTAGATGTAACTAAAGGTGTTTCATTTTTGTGGCAAGGTCATGACTTATGTTTTTAAATATTTAAACTGTCTTTGTATATTTGAAATGGTTAGCTTTTACGCTTACCTTTGTGGGTTTGGATATGAAATTTGAGTGGCAATCATAGATCATGAGAGATTTACAAATGTGAAATATATATGCAGGCATATGCTTATAGTAAAATTACAGAAAAATGCATGAGATGAAGAAATCTATGTGCAGAGGGGTATTCCAATTCCATCAATGCACACCTGTAATATATCGCTCTTGTTAAGTCAGCATTCTACCACATTCCAATGTAAGATTGCAGGTCACTTTGCTTAATACGTGAACTCTTTGTTTTTATGCAAAACCTGGATATCATGTTGTATGCATTTCTTTTGATGTCACAAATCATTTATAGTTAAATTTTTTTCTATGGTTGCTTAATCAGATTTCTTCCAACTTGTGGAATTGAATTGAATTCTGTAGTTAAAATCCCTCAGAAATCCAGAGTAACAGTGCAACTAGGGTGAAGCTGAATTAGAATGACAAGAGGGCAGGTTTTCCACAGGCTCTATTCTAATCTCTTATGTTTGCAAACAACAAGATTAGGCTGACTTTTGAAATTTTGGGACTAGAAGCATATGTTTTTGCGACTTCTTTGCTCACAGTTTATAGAGGGATCACAGTTTGATATATATTCCAATGAAAACCTTGTGGGGAAACAGTAATGCTTCTCCACATTTTAGGCTAACCCCTTGGGTTTACTAAGCACTATCATTAAATATATCATATACTATCTTCTGTGCATTAATTATAAAAAAATTAATTACAAATTGATTTCATATCTGGATGTAAGAGGGATGCAAGAGGAAGTTCACATAGAACTGTAAACCACAAAGTACTGTTGAAAAACATCCCCAAAAAAATCTTTGGTTGAAGACATTTTATACTTGTTTGGGTGTTTGCAAGTGCACGTTAATCCTAATTCTTTAGATTTTATTTGCCAATGATTTGGGAAAGTAAAATGTTAAACCAATGTTAGAAATGGTTGCTATTGTCTCTAGGTCTAAAAGGAAGATAGAAATATGAAAATTATCACAAATTTGATTTCATCTTGAGTGTATTTGGGGAAATAGGATATGATGGTATGCAATTTGAGTTTAGTACAATATACACATGTGAATGTATTTTTTAGGGAAACCAAGGAAAACAAAGAATGGTATTGCCTATTGCTCTTGATTTCCTATAACAGGGTGTTCTCTGTCAGATGCATGCAAGTGTATACTGATTGATTCCTAGTGTATACTGATTTATGAACATGAAAAAGAAACTTAATTGATTTCATTCTTCCAAGATTTTAGGAAAAGGAAACAGGGATACTGAAGCATATAGGAAACATAAGCTAAATGTTTTTGCTTGAGATGATGAATACATCAGGATTTGATTTGGTCAGATGTGGGTTCAAATTCACATTTTGTACCTTATTAGGTGCACTTGTTTTACTATGGCTTGGAGGATCAGTGCTTGCATTGTTGGCAAATAAAGAGAGGATACCTGAGCACACTCCCAAAACAATTGAGGCATATATTCCATGTAGTTATTTCAATATTTCGTTGATAATTTGTCTATATAGGATGACTGTAGAGAAGGTTGAACTCGTGACAAAAGCTAGCTATTAGTGAATTATCATTTGTCCAAGACAGTCTAAGTTGAATGTTCTTTAAATTTTCTTCTTCACGTTTCAATATGTCATAGACAAGTTCATGTTTGCAAAGTCTTTGTCTGAATTATATGATAGGTTTCCGTTCTCTCTCTGTGGCGAGGGGACAGTTGGGGTGGAAGTTAGTGTTCTTGGGTTGTGGGTGGTTTCAGTTTCTTTGAGGTTGACAGTGGTTAAGTTTTAAGCCTCATAAAGTAATTGATGATGCATTTTCCATCCATGCTATAAAGGGATTTTTTTAAATTTACAAGAGGTACATGAACATTTTATATCTTTGCGACATTTGGACAAAAGCAGTTATTAAATAAACCAAAATCCTACGTTGGCAATCTTGGGCCATAGATTGAAAGGGATCATGAATCCAGGTGTATTCCATAAGTCAAACAAGCTGAATTTTCTGAACACAGTTTGGTGTAGTCAAGAATCTATACCCGCAAGACGAGTTTACCTCATGTGACTGTTTGAAAGAATCAAAAGTGACTGTATGGGTTTATTTTCCAGTTTTTGTATTATTCCCTCAGTTGGATGATTTTTCAGATTATTGTTTAGAAATCTAGTTTCAAATTTCAGTTCACAAAAAAATTCATGTTTTTAAATTAAGCTGTAGATTCTCCAATTTTCAGCTCATATTTTCAGTTTACATGAACCAACAGCTCATCCTGAACGAATCCTGTTGATAACACATCTATCTGCAAACAATTTAACCATTCAATTCCCACGCCATTCGAATGAGGAATCGCGCGTAGCTTTCCATGGATTAAATTAATCAATGGGTGAATCTTTCTGCAGATATATGAACCTTTTTACAGTTAGTTATACCTCCACAACTATATTTTATTCCGCTATTGCGCTCAGCGTTTGATAATCCATTTACATCAGTGGGGTACACTCATTTCATTGTCTGTTAATTCTGCGGGTTAGTACCGCTTTGCTTTTTTTTTTAAATTTTGGACACCGGAGGTGCGGCTGATCAAGCTATATACGAAGCTATATAACAAGTCTGTAAATTGGTAAGCGTATATCACAAGATTGCAGGTGTCTGAATGTTTCAAATCACAATATGAGGTTGATCAGTATGGATAGATTTCTCGACAAGTTTACAATTTCTATCTTAGGCAGGCAATTTTACGCCTAATTGTATTGTAATTTACAGGATTTGAAATGGTGTTGCCTTCGCGGGTGCGCTTGCAGGCAGACCATATAATTAATAAAATGATTATTTTTTGTTGGGAAGGAATAACCTTCCCCGTCATCCGATCCGGTTTTGGGTCGGGTGGCAGTGTCTCTTCTTAATGGTGTGGAATATTTTTATGCTTGTTTCATAATTTTATGTCATATATATCATTACTGCACCATATATCATATTAAATTACTGAACTAAACATCAAGACAACTTTTTTTACTGTCATAAATTAACACATGACATAAAAATAGTATCTGAATGTGATTAAAAGGACAATGTCACTTTATTTTTTACCTTGCTTGGTCATACGACTTTGTTCAAAGCATATAATAATCATCCAATAGAACTATTCATGATCAGTTTCTTCATGGGCCTTAGCTGGTTAAAAGGCATCCACTTTGTAGATACTATACTTTCCATAGGATTGACTATAATCTTGTAATGGGAAAAAGATTCTTTAGTCACGAGACTCGAATCACTTCTTCGACTTTTGGTGGATATTGAACCACATCTCCGTGATTGATAGAATCTAAATCATTAGTACTCCTTATCTTGCATTAAATGATCATTTGAAAGATGAATTAGTGGATGGATTGGATCATCTAGTGACTCACATCACATTGCAAATTTTTCTTTAATTAGCTATCCAATCAGGTATCTAAGGATAGATATATTCTTCGCATTAAGCTTCAACAATCGGATTCTTGACAGCAGAATAATGTTAGCATACTTAAAGTCTGGTGCATTCATTAGTCCCTCATTGCTTTCTCATGCAGATTCTTTGGTTCTTTTATTCACATTAATATCTTATTATATGACATACTTTTATGATTCACTAATTCATTGGAAAAGTATGTAATCGTCCATTATTGCAAAAACACAACTCTCTCAATATGATCTTCTAGTAAATTTAATTTTGCATCGCAACTGCCATTCAAATTACATGTATCTGCTCATTTACTACTCATATCATTTGTATATTGAACATCATCAAGCTATATGATGGTATGGTTAATGCATTAGATGCATGTGGAGATGTGATGATTCACAGGACTCCACAAATGGGCCCAGAGGGCTGGTTTATTTGATGATCTCGCGGCCCATACGCACGAAGAATAAGTAACACCATATGGGCTGGGGACAAAACTCAATCAACACTACATATGCCAGTGGTTCCTTTGTCTTGTGTATAGCTCTTGATGGATAGCTCTTGAAGAGCTATGGGACCATCTTGAGAAGGCCGACTGCCTGATGATTCCAGGCTTGGTGCCTGATGTTCCAGGCTAGGTGCCTGTTATTGGATTGGGATGCCGAAGTCTGGAAGGGATGTAAAGGACTTCGATGCCTGCGGCTGTGCGCCTTAGTAGTTGTGGAGGGAGTGGGCCAGCCTGCGAGATGCCCGAGGTCATTGAGTACCAGATCGGATGCCTGCCTTGGGGCAGATGAGGTCTGAGTCATGCGCGAGCCTTGGACTAGGATACAAACTGGGTTAGGCTTGTGCCTGGTGCCGAAAGTGGAAAAAGGACAGAGATTCCTTGAGATTTCCCGGGGTGTTGGGAACTTTCGATGCCTGCTGGTTATATTAGTTCAGCAGAGGGTGTTGGCAACATGAAGTAAATAAAATAATAAATAATAAGAACTAATAAAAATAATACAAAAAAATACTTAACTTCGGGACGAAGTTCCTTAAAGTGGGAGAGTATGTAACATCCCTCCCTTAATAATAAATAATAAATAATAAGAATTAATAAAAATAATACAAAAAAATAATAATTAATAATAAATAAATAATAATGATAATGAATAATAGTAAATAAACCACTTAATAAATAATAAATAATAAAAATAATACAAAATAATAGGTAATAATAAAAATAATGAATAATAAATAAATCATAATAAAATAATAGTAATAAAAATAAAAAA
>APFE030913250.1:212704-229866 GCA_000404065.3 Pinus taeda
AAAACCATGTTGCGGTAAGCCTACTTCATGCACAGGTAAGCTCAGGTAAGCACTCTTCATTGTTTAAATTTATTGTTAATAAGTTAATTAGATGTTGTTTTTGGGTTGTTACAATAGTTGGAAGATTCCAAGAAAATCCAAAGGAATCACACCTTCAGGTAGTTAAACAGATTTTTAAATATCTTCAGGGAACACAAAAATTTGGTTTATGTTATCGTCGAGATACAGATGTTATAATTCATGCATATACAGATGCAGATTGGGCAGGAAGCGTGGATGACAGAAAAAGCACTAGTGGTGGTGCATTCAATTCGGGTTCCAAATTAGTTTCCTAGTTCAACAAGAAATAAAGTTCAATTGCATTATCTACAGCTAAAGCAGAATATGTGGTTGCTGCATCTTGCTGCACATATCTCCTTTGGATGATGCAAACATTGAAATACATTCAGATCACATGTTCTCCACCAATCTCCATTCTATGTGACAATACAAGTGCAATCAGTATTTCAAAGAATCTAGTCATGCATTCCAAGACTAAGCACATACCTATAAAATATCATTTTCTCTAAGAACAAGTGCTTCAACAAAAGGTCAAATTGGAGTATGTTCCCTCCAAAGAACAGGTTGTTGATATATTCACCAAACCACTGCCCAGGGAGACATTTGAATAACTTAGACAGAAGCTGGGAGTAGTTGATGCATCATCTTACTGTTGACACTTTTCTATTTCACAGAAAAGTGGTTGTACATGAGTTTCATGAATCGTATCCACATACATACACTGGTTTCTGTGGATATAGTCGCATATTTGATTGGTTTGAAGAATATCAGCGGGCCAGACTCAGGATGAAAAGAGTCTGATATGGGTTTGATAGTAATCATCTGCCATGTGTTTAGGGGGAGCATATCCTTCTAATAATTCATTGTTGTCATTATCTTAGAAGATTTTGGTACTATTTCACAGTTGTTTTGATTCAGGTGGAACATGTGCAGAAGGAAATCATGGTTGCTGGTCTGAATGGAGATTGACAGATGCTAATGTTGATAGTTGCTAATGACTATCATAGTCTTGTTTTAGATATTTTGTCTTTATGTCATATATATCTTTTATTATCAAGGTCATGTAATGACCTATTTTGTTTCCCCATTATGCCTGGGATGGATGATGTAATGTTCTTGTTTTATCATGTAAAATCTTTTGGTATATCCCCACTTGGTTGGGAGATGGATTTATGTATGAGTCTTTGGTGATAGGAAGGTCATTTATGATGTATAGAGTAATGTTCTTCTTGTAGAAAATCTTCTTGCAGACCTTTCTTATAGTCAGGAGGAGCATGAACAACACACTTCAGCATATTAGAGAATTCATCATGTACTCAGGAGGAGCATAACCCTTTGCCCTTGATGACAAAGGGGGAGAATGAATTCGGGTTGCCATCAAGTCCAAAGGGGGAGATTGTTGGCATTATGACACAGGCTTGGTGGTATTACATAGATGTTGTGCTTGATGGCAACTCACTCAGATGACAGATCACAGTTCAGGATCACAGAATGAAAGAAAAAGAGGCATACACAAGTTCCCCTTGACCAAACAGTGTATACATGCGGGTTTGCAGACCAAAAGGCGTGTATGCGTAGACACACACTTTCACACAAGGAAAAGTGTGTACATGTTGGAAAACTTGGTTTTGGTTCGTGGTATTTGATCCTTGGTATTTTGACCCATGGTATTGGTCCAAGGAATCTTGTTCGAAGTGTTGACCCTAGGTATTTGGTCCAAGGTATTGATTCTAAGTGGTTTTGGACCATGGTATTGAGTAAAGCCTAAGACTATAAAAGGAGGAGGAGCATTAGGCAAAGGCACTCAAGTATTGAATATCTAATGAAGAGTAAGATCTAGAATACTGGTGAATGGGTTATGGTGCATAGCTAGATCTGAATCAAGGAAGAACCTGAGCACTTGAAGAAGGATAAGTTATATTGATGGGTCAAGATCTTAAGGCTTGAAGAGAAGTATCTTTATGTGGTTTTGATATTTTATCTGAATAATTGGAGCATGTCATAATCTGTAAATCTGATGATCTGGGTATAAGTGATTTCTGAATAGTTGTAAAGGTTAAATAATCTTTTGCATATATGTATGCAGGTTTAGTATAGCAAAGGCACGTATACACGCTGGTTCGACATTCAAAAATAGTGTATATGCAGGTTTTCCTTCATATAATAGCGTATGAATGCAGGTTAGACACATTGAAGTAGCATACGTCTCATAAAATATGTTTTAGCTACTTCTGTTTACTGCTGCAGTGTTCTGGGTTATAGCTTGGGTTCTGGTACTGTTATTGTATTCAGGTTACAACATTCAAAGAAGTGATTGTTTGATTCAATTTTGGTGCAAAGGAGATTGATTGATGCAGATATATTTTGATGTTTGATTGATGTTATTGATGGATCCAATCTGAAAATTTATGAAACATGGTCCCTAGAAGAAAAGAGAAGGTTGTACCCTTCTGTAAGTCAACACCTATGTACTAGTAAACACATCAGCTAGTACAAGAGCTAGGGGGTTGTATCTCCCTTCCAAGAGAAGTTGGAGAATGAGAGAAGTTTGTAGCCTTCTGCAGGTAGAAGCCTGCGTACTGGTATAAGATTGCACCAGTACAAAATTTGTAAAACGAAGTTTCTTATTAAAGAAAGATTGAAATGATTGCAGCAGGTGGTTTTCACCCACATTGGGCTTTCACCTTATATCTTGTGTTCATGTGTGTGATTACCTGTTCTGTTTACTGCACCTCGTTACTGTTTATATGGTTTTGATGCACAAATTAAGGATCAACTAACTAAGTTTGCAGAGACTATAATTTTGCAAGATATACGATGGTTGCTCTAAACACAGTTGCATATTCACGCAATTTGCATTGACAGAAGTAGAATATATATTGTTTATGGAAATGAAATATTGTTAACTTGCTAATATTGATTCACCCCCCCTCTCAGTATTTTCCAACATAGACATGAGTTGTAGCTAACCTACGAATTTAAAATTTTATGTATGTGGAAAAATATAATTAGATAAGGGGCATGTAGAAAATTTCCCCTTCAATTCTTAAAAAATAATTCTTTCCTCTAATATCTTCCATCATAATTGTTATAGTAATTAAGATTCTACAGTAAGTTGCTATAGGCTTGATTCTACAACAAACTACTACAAGTCTAATTATATAGCAAATTGTTTGGTTTCATGAGAACCCCACAGTTGTAGTAGCTATCATAATGACTTAAATATGTGGCAATAGACATTCAAAGCTCAACATCTCACTGTAAATATGAAATATAGAAGTGCATGATGGTACTTTATAGAGTTCCATTTCCTTTAAATTAAAAAAAAAATAGAAAAATGGATTCTACTTTCATGTAGCAGTCATCTGAAACCTTGATTGTTGGGTTTAATATGATACTTTGAACATCCTTTTGCCATTTTTCTTTTTTTTTGTTGCACAATGCATGTCACATATTAATTATTCAATAATTTCTATTGAGGTGGGAAGTATTAGTTGGCATTTAATATTTTTTATAGTACTTAACACTTAGGAGCCAAACTATGTAGAATTTGAAGCAAATATAATTATTGTTGTATTGATATATCATGAAGGGTAATCATATAGAAGTCCCTTGCAAACCTTCCCACTAGTCTCATATGTAATAAAATATTAAAATAAGATATAGTGAAGGTCCTAAAGCACATAATGCATACTTCACACATTTTTTGTGCTCTGAGATATAATATCTTCATTATTAGTAGACCTAATTGGTAATACCTCATTCTCCTGAAATGTGTTGTAGTTATATTATTATAATACATGGTGCATCATGGAGCAGGAAAAACTGTGAGTCGTGTCTGGAGCAGAAAATACAAAAATATACATACCAGAAAAACAGTACTTTGATACACCATATTCTTTTTTTTTTTAAATAAGCAGTATAAATTAAAACTATATTTGTTGCAATGTAAATATGTAACTGGCTTAAATCTCAAGATACAAGATGAGCCAATGTTTTGTGCATGAATTCGCTTATGCAAAGTGCAAATGGAAGTCCACATTCAATCCAAAATAACAGAAAGTAAAGAATGTCCATTGAGAACCATTTAACTTGGTCTTGAATTTCCATGATTAGCCACATAGGGTCAGTGTACACCTCGAAGGATTGATCTGGAATTATTGCCAGACATATTATTTGTCTACAAAAAGGAACATTCCCATTGAAATAATTTCCAGACATATGATTTGGCTAAGAGAAAGGAGCACTCTCATTGGAATGATTGCCATAAATATTATTTGGCTAAGAGAAAGGAACACTCCCATTGTCTAGCTTAATTCCACTATGATATTGTTGATTTGGTTCCCTTGAAACATCGATGCAAACTTTCACCATGGCATGGGACATGGAATAATATTCTATCAAGGAAGAGATCCAATGTTGCAAATATTCATTCCCAAGATGGCTTATAATCCTGAATTTTGTGTAACTAGAACTCTAACGCAAGTTTGTACCTTATCAAACAAAATAGGGTTGACAACCCCCTTATTTACATCCAATGATGGTACTTCAATCCCTCCATCTACTTGGCCAAAATTTATGCTAGTCCATGTTCCACTAGGTAATATAGAATGAACCCTATTATATTGTGTCAGTTCTCCCATAATAGTAGGATGCATCGGCCTATAACGAAAATTCATGAGGTTGGAATTCATCTAGCTCCCACTAAGAATAGGCACAACTAGAACAAGGTGTTGGACTTGGTGAACACCTCCAATAGAGTCCAAGAAATGTGGCCCAACATGATCATGCTAAGGCCTCGAATAAGTCTATGATTGCAGAGTTTATCCCAATGGATCATGAAAATGCTTAGCAGGAGGTTGTTTCCTAGAGTAGATCCCTTAGGCTTGATCATATAGTGGACCAGAATGAACAATACTTACTAGGTTTTCTATAAATTTACTATCACAAACATACTTATTTTCAATGTTAATGTCAACTGTCATAGAGTGTCAATAAAGAGAAGCCTTTTATTAACTTATATTATTTTGGACATATTAGATTTGCACTCTTGGTGAAAAATCTAATGCAGAGTTGGACTTTAAGGAATCACATAATTTCCAAGCTTAATATACATCAATTTTCACTCATTGAGTAACCATAATAGGGATATAGAACCTCAATTGCTTTGATAAATAATTTTAGTGTGGTTCCTACTCATACTATTGGATATTTGACACTATATCGTGAATACTTTTTAATTGCTGACCTACCTATAATGTCAAGGATGTAAGTTGTATATCAACCATAATGGATGGGTATTCTTTTGTTTTTCCCTGAGGAATCCAAATTTTAGAGATAAGAAAAATATAGCGAATGCAAATAATTTTAATGATTTAAAAAAATTTGTGGTCATGCTTATTGGATTTCATGCTCAATTCCTATTACCTTTACAGTTTGTAACTTGTTTTCTCCTTTTTTCTCATCACTCAGTATTCCTTCCCTTGTTGTAAATGTACTTTGATTATAGCTTTGTTTTTTTACTAGTTTCTTTCACTTAGTTTGCTCAAATGACTCCATCCCTTTTGTATTTTAAGATTTCGCTTCAAAGTTCAGGGGCCTCATTGCATCGCGTGGACTTGTTTGGCTTTGATCCTAAGTCTAAGGGGTGACGATTCTACCAAAATTACCTGGGACATGCCCCACATTTCATCCCTTTCAGAGACATGTCATTTGGGTTGTAGAGACCATAGTGAGAACGAAACCCTTTTGGATAATTTAATACTCCATTGACATCACCAACAAACCAATGTACCATTCAGGATGGTTCCTTTGTTTGATTCTATACAAGCTAAAAGTGTGCATCCTTTTACGTAACAATACCAATATACAATAGTAAGTTTAAAGAACTAGATTTCTTCTTGGACAAAATCAATCAACTGTATAGGAGGGAGTTAGAAAATAATATACCAACAGTTGACCAATCAATCTGATGTTTTCCTTCATCCTTGGATTGTGGTGTTCATGTTTCATGTCATACATTTGACTTCATCTTTAATGTTTATGCATTTTGAATCAATCTGAATCTAGAAAATTGAGAAATATATAAAAGAATTCAGTTTTTTCCAAGAACATAGTTTTTGGATGTATGAAAAGTTTAAAACCATAGAAGTGCCATGGCATAGCATGGAAGAACTACTATGAATTGAATGTTTATTGATAGGAGTTGATAGCTAAAATAGTCTACGATAAATATTTCAACTTTCCTACATTGTCTCTGAAGAAGAGGACCTTTATATTTCAAATGATTATAAACTTATTGGTATAATAAAATTTGTTGCCAAAAGTTTAGTATTTTGAAATTTTGGTCATTAAGTGGAATGTCCATTGAATTCAAATGTGTCAATTTTGATTACAAAGCATTTGTCTGATAAAGAAGTTTTTCTTTAAAATATATCTATAATTTTGTTAAAGCTTAAGATGGAAGAATTACCTTTGCATTTTCTCAGGTGATAAAACTACTTAAGGTGCCTTTTAGTCAATGCTAATTAGTTGCTAGTAAGGTTCAATTATACTTGGTGAAGGCTTGAGCAATGATCTCTATCAAAAGGTGTATGACTGTTTGTCCCATATCCATCAAACAATATAGTTTCTATCTTGCAATATGGAAAATGTAATGAAAGTAGTTGTTAACAACTAGTAAGGATTAAATACACTAGAGGCACATACTAGATTCATGATTAGTCTAGACTCCTACCTCTGAGCCTCAAGATAAGCTTGCGCTCACCCTTATGGTCATCCATTTTCACTCTCTGATATGCTAAAATTATATAGTGTTTTCACGGTTGGTGGAATCACACTAGTCTTATCCTAATCAATGTCATAGTGTACATTGTGAGCCAACATTTGTGTGACAAGTCTTGGACAAAATATTTATCCTACAATTTGAAATTCATGGTATAAAAACAATTGGCATAATGATATGTAGAAAGTACCATTGTAAGGAATTTACTACTTGCAGATGGAAAATACTAAGCACCATACAGTAAGCCAATGATCAACTTACTATGTTTTCATCCTATCCATTTAGTACTATATTATTCACATCCAGTGGACAAGATGGAAGGCTAGTAAACCAATTATTAACTTATTGCATGGTGCTTGGTAGTATTTTCCCTTGCAGACCACCCTTTTTCACTTAAATTTAAGTTATAAATAATGAACAATTAGTGATGCACAACATAATAGTAGATAGTGACGGCTGATTGATATCGTATTTTACTAAGATCAAGGTGAAAGAACTTCACTGGAGCTCAGAACTGACAACTTCCAATGACTCAAAACACAATTTTGGGTTGCATAGTTGCCTATTTTGATGAATTTCTAGCTTTACTTGTGTTACCTACTTATTGATATGCTTGTGAAATTCATGGTTGTGTATATTCAGGTGAAGTGTCTAACTTCCCATCGGGTGATCTAAACCTATAGGATGAATCTGGAAAGGCCAACAATGCACTTTTATCAAGAGCATAGTCACCTGGTTGGAGCAGTGCTAACAAGGCTCTAACTACATTTATCAATGGACATTTTCTTGACTATGTAGTAAATTGTTAGAAAGAAGATAACACAACATCTTCTTTTTTGTCACCTCATTTGCATTTTGGGAAGTTGAATGTTATAAAGGTGTTCCACCTTGTTCACATCAAACAAGTTTTGTGGGCTAATAAGAGAAATACTTCAAAACATAGTGTGAATATGCTTCTCAAGTCAATTTGTCTATGGGAATATTCAAGATATTTGAGTTTTAGTTTTCCTTGTAAACATGAGAGGCTAATTTTTTCACATCTTAGTTATTTCCCATGGATGGTTGACAAGGATTACTTTAAAATTTAAATCTTGGAGGCAAGGTAGCACTAGTTATTTCCTAGTTGATGCTAGGATGTGGCAATTTTGGGAAATAATATGGTTGCGTGATCGAATCCAGGTGGAAATATATGGTTTCTTTGTTAAGGTTCTCCAACTTTCTTGGAGATGGGGCATGAAGTTATTATAGGACACATTGTTGGATGTTGATATGGAGTGTAATGCTCTTGGACGGAAATAAATTTTTGGTTTCTTTCTAGATGGTTGTGAGATAGATCGAACCCATAATCCTTAGGTATGTTACAATACAATATGAATTCGTGTACTAAACACAGATATGATTCTTATAGTAGTACTTTGCAACACACTAGTTAGTCAACTTTGATGCCCTGTTTGACACTCCTCCAACGTAACTTAATGTTTGTGAAGTCTTTAACCCACTTGTCGACATGCTTTCTAATCATTTGAGACCTTGCTACCTAGTGAGACATTCTTATACACAGTCGCAACCAATCATTTCAGTGTCGTTGTTTTCTTAAATGTGGTCCTAGACCTCATATTGACTAAATTATGGCTCCTTTTGTCTCTATAATTGATCATAATATTTAAATATAACTATATTTCCACCATAGCTAAATAAAACAAGTCACTGTAGATTCCATATAGGCATTTCTTTTTAGTTTTCGAAATGTGTGGATAATTGATTATTTTGCATGGTAGGCTGTGAGAGATTTTGCCAAAAATAAAATGCCTTGTTAGTTTATGTTAGAACTTAGAACCTAGAAATATCATGGAACATTGGGATGTCTGACAATGTTGTTAGGGAACTTTGTATTATACATAAATAGAAACTTAAAAAATTTGTTACTTATGTTTCATAGTGATAACTAGAGGAACATTACTTTTGACATAAAAAATAAGAGTGTAGAGATCACACAGATAAAAATAATTCCTTGAGAATCACATGTAGCTCTATTGAATGTATTCCGTTCGCGAAGAGAATCTTTTAACAACGTCTATAAAAATACTTTAGTACATTATTCATGAGTTCAGATAAAAATGACTACCAATATTACAAATCTGTAGTGATTAACAATTGTCTTATTATGTTGCATGGCTTATGTAACATGACTAAGAAAAACTAGGGATATATGATGTAAAGATTTATCAACCTGTCGTCAGCCTGGAAATTGATTTATAAGAGAGGTAATTGTATTTTTGGTTTTGAGATAGTCATAGACATTTTGATCTAGATATTTCAATAATATTTTACTAAAAATGTACTATAATTTATAGGTTGGAAACTATTGAACAAAGTGGTGATATTGTTATGAGGCTTACCTCTTCTCCAATTTTGACAAGGTTAATGATTTCAAATTTATATATTCTAATGAATTTGAAAGAAATGCGATTGAAATTTAGAACGAGATCATTGTTTTTCTTCTTTAGTTAAATATTGTGTTGTTTACAACACTCAAATTTATGGCATTTGTATCTTGAAATTATCATATCTCTTCTGAGTTTCATAAATTATATTTGCATATTTTTATTGGCTTCTATATTTTCTCTCAATTAAATATTTAAGTAGATGTCATTCCTTGTTCTTTTTTATTGTTTATAGAATTTTCATCAACCATGGACATTTTGAGGCTTTTTGCAGATGAACATGAGATCAGATATGTAACTATTTGGAAGGGAGTAGCATTGATTGTTTTGAAAACATGATGACATTAGTCATACAAGTAAGTGTCTATAAGGCTATGGCATTGCATGATAAATGCTAGGGTTGGCACACAATGGGCACACATAAATTGTGGCCAGAGAAAGCATACAAAAGGTTGTGGCATGGCATGATTGAGGTAAATGAAGGAAAAGTGAAGTAGATGTAAAATTGTGGCCAAAAGCGGGCACATTGATGGATAGACAAAATTGTGTACAAATGCAAGCACATGGAAATCACATGGAACATCAAGGTAGAACAAGTATTACTAAAAAGTTGGTGTCATTGAGAATATTTGCTGGGTGGAAAAAGAGAGATATGCATTAAAGTTTTGGTGCACATGAATTTTTGAAAATATTAAGAATGTGTTGATTTTTGTTACAAGTTTTATTAAGTGTTTACTATGAAATTGAGCTTGATAGTGGCTCCAAGTTTTGGTGGTGAGAATGATGGTATTAGCACTAGACAGTGAATACACCCTCTTGTTTGGTCAACCTTTTTTGGCTTATATGTCAGATTGTAGACCGAGTTGTAGGAATCTGTGTGGAAATTAAATCAGAACCCATGGTTGGTGGATAAGGGTAATCTAGTCTAAAACCCATCATAGATTATTTGAGTAAATATAATTCAAAAACATATGTTGGAAATTTAGTGTGATTAATGGTTTAAGTTTTTTATTAGATCTCGAGTGATGAGGTATATTAGAGGTGAAAACAAGAAGCTTCAATTTACTGACAATAGTAACACATTATGTATTAAGGTGAGCATGTAACATATTACTAATATAACATGACATTAAAGTTGATAATAATTACTATTAAGGCTAGTTAAGTTGTAAGTGTTAAATCTCATACCATGTTAAGAAAATTTTGGAGTCAGACATAATATAGCCTAAGAGGAGGTGGTTGAAAACAAAATTCCAATCATGACAACAAATTTGAGCTATGTTAATTTACAAACTCCAAACTCATATTGTGAAATTTTATGAACAACGAAAGAACATGAAACAAAACTGCTTGAAATTGCATATGTATTCTATTTGTAAACTATAAAGGAGAAAACTATAATGCATAAGGTCTAAACACAATTTCAGTAACCAACATAACAGCACACCCTAGGTTTCCTTCATAGAATGAGGAAGACAAGGAAGTACAATTCATCTAGACAACCATTTATGTGCCCCGGTAATAACATCAAAACACTAACCATAAACTCATATGGTAGTTCCCCTTCATGCATGGAAACTGCTACAAAGGATAATGTGCTCAACTGAAGCTGAGAAAACCAGTTTGTGCATGCATTAAACCCTGAAACTAAAGATCAATTGTGGCATCGTTTTCTTGGGACTTGTTTTCTAGACCCCATAGATAGTGGGATTCAAGCATGTAGCTCATTATTCATAATTGAATCATATATACTCACTGCTTTTTACATTTTGGCATGTAAATCAGTCTTTTAGAGGCAGATTTTTATGTTGTCACAACAAATTTACATGTTTCACAAGGTGATAAATCAATCTTTGGTGTGATTACAGATTTTAGGTTTGATAATTATAGGTCATTTATAGACTATAAGTGTCTTTAAAGTTTCACTTCTAATTGAGTATTCAACTGAAAATATTGAGTATCTTATACGTAACTATTTTTATCTCCACCAACTTATCATAACTTCCATAATGATTAGGCAGAGACCTGCATCTTCAATGCTATTTTTATTTTTTAGTAAAATATTTTCCAAGACTTTAAAAAGTTGTATAATTTATTGAAAGTTGTAGAATTTACAATTTATAAAGTTTTAAGGTCTAATTTTTGAATGTCTAATTCTTTAAATGGTGCTAGCTTGGTGGAAGAGCACATGCTTTACAAGTAGGAGGTTGGTGATTTGATTCCACCATGCCCTAATATTCATATGGAATAGTGATGATTAGTTTTGGTGATAGAGACTCTTTTGACCATCACCGATGAGCTTATGGTCATATTTTTAGACTCTCATAAAAATATGAAATGGTGACTATCAATGAACGCCACCATATATATACATCAATAGTGACGACCATGAAAGGTCCATCACCATAAATCATTGTTTTTCATATGAAATGGTGATGGCCACTATTTATCATTATAATCATTATTCATGACATACCTTGAATGTCACCAAAAGACATACTTTTGTTGACACCACCTTTGGTGACATTCATTTTTTTGGTCATGTAGGTTAAAGTCCATCACCATTGCTCATATGAAATGGTGATGCTCACTATCATTCACTATAAATCATTATTGGTGACAGACCTTGAATGTCACCAAAACATCTATACTTTGGCGACACCACCTTTGATGAAATTCAATTTTTGGTGATAGAGGCTCTTTTGACCATCACCAATGAGCTTATGGTGACATTTTTCGACCCTCACCAATATCCTTTTTTGTTGTAGTTCCAGTTTGCAACTACCATCCAAGACTTAAGATCATTGAAGACCACGAATCACGAAGTTATGTGGAGGAGAAGAACGCTTGGTAACAAAAGTCACTTGACATTTCCATATCATCAATCTAGTCCATGTCCGCGGTGTCATGTCAAGTCGTGTCATGACTTGTGATATGCCACGTCACTATTGTGGACCATGTATATTGTAATCAAATTTATTGTAAAGTGGAGGTCCAAAGGATACACATGAATATGAAGAGTCATGTAACTTGAAAATTCATAGGAAGTCGAACAGTCATGACGGTAGTCAAAGAATCACAAGAGGGAAGCATCACCCCTTGGTTATATATACCCCCTCATTGTATGAGCAAAGGGATTTTCACCTTGGCTCTTCCCACAAGGCATTAGAGAGATCAACTATTTCTTTGAGGAGCAAGGAATGGATCCAATTTCCCACTACTAGGGCTAGTGATGTACATTGTAAACATGTGTCTAGGAACGTTTTCTTAATGAAAAAATCCATTTAAGGCCAACACGTTCTTCATGCATGGACTATGAATGTTTGTGAGATTGTTCTGGGAACTTTTGTATTCCATGTTTTCTTTCACATGTACTAAGACAGTTGAACTATTTCGGATATTTTAGTGCTCACCTCATGAGAATGTTTTGTAATGGTTGTTGTCATTTTCCTATCCTTGTGGACTATTCCGCGATATACTAGAAATATATTTCCCTGTTTGTTGGTTGAAATGACCATTGCATTTGTTGTGGAATATTCCACTAGATATTGTATAAGTCCTTTTGGTTCATGTGTGTCTCTTCCTTGGTGTTACTATTATCTCTCACTTAGAGGCTCACTTTTCTCCGCCTTTGTAGTAGAAGAACCTTGACATAGTTTCACTGCACATTCACTAGGCACACTCCCTTCGCTTTTCGAAGACACCATTACATCACTCTCTTGTGTTGACAGCTAGAGCCAAGGAAAATATTTAAGGATTTGGAAACCTGACCTCTATACTGGATTGGACTCCTAGACAAAATGGTGTGAGGTTTGATAGGGACTTCATATTGGGGAGATCCCCTAAATGTTGGTGGTTCCATTACTGTCGACATTTCTGGCACTAGAAGGAGGGAATCTAGTATTTTATGGATGATAGACCCACCGAACCCATCATTCCATATTCTATTCAAGGAAACAACATTCACTCAACCTTATGACGTTGGTAACTCTTCCTAGCCTAGACCTAAACGTGAAATCCCGTATGATCAACTTCGGGTCATTCGCCCCATCACCTGTTAGTTTGCAAATTTTGTTGGATTAATTTCAAGATTAATGAATCTTTCATATTATCCTAATAAGAACAAGACCACCTCCATAGGGATAGTAGTCTCATCCATTGAAGAAGTGGTTCTTATCACTCTTGAAGAATTAACAGACTACATGGACTTGAAAAAATATCCTCCACTCTTTAACGAAGGTAACAAAGGTGACCCCTTACTCTCAGGCTCAACTTTTTGCAGGATAGGTGGAGTGGAAGAAGAATAGGAAGAAGGACCATCAGATTTGGAAAAGGAAGAGGAGGAAAACACAGAGGAAGACATGGCAAATTAAAATCTAGACTAGATGACTAAGGGCCCAGTAGCACTTCTGGGTGTCTTGCATAAGATTCCAAGGCATTCAGAGAAGCTCTTGACAAAGTATGACCCTAATAAAACAATGAAGGTTGAAGACCATCTAGATAACTCTTACCTACATCTGTAAACACTTGAGGTACCTTATGATGATGTTTCATGCAAACTTTATCCATGTACCTTGGATGGTATAACAATTGCATGGTATCACAACCTTCCCCCAAACTCCATCCAAAATTGGAGGGATTTCAAGAAAACAATTCTTGAAAAATTTGTTGAAGACAAAACCTTTGCCATGTTATTAAAGGAGTTGGGTAATATTAATATGGAGCAAAAGGAAAAAGTGAAATATTTCAATGAGAGGTTCAATCACATCTTGAACATATTTTATGATAATACAAAACCTCATGACTCCATCACCATAGATTACTACACTTCTATCTTGCCACCAAATATTGTGCAATTTGTAAAGCAAACTGCGAAACATACATTGATTAAAAAATACGAAGAGGATATTATCGTTGAGAAGAAATTTCTTGCTATTCAAGTCATCTCAGATGATGAATCAATAAAAGAATCCAAGGGCACAGGTACGAGGTGTCAGGCCTCCATAAGAAAGGCTAAGGAGAAAGAACAAAATCATCTTGAAAGCTTGAATCGTTTTTTCAAGTCCCTGATCAATGAAATGGATGAACTCAAGAAAAGGACAAGTGAGACTACCGTTTGCAGTAAGCCCCCCAAGTACCTTTTCATAATGAGTAAAACTTCTGGAAGTAGCAGTAACTAGCTAGAAAGGTTTGCGCAGAGTGCTAATGTTGTGTTGAGTATTTTGAAATAGGAATGGATTCATACTGCAAGTTTCATCAAGAGCATCATCTAGAAAATACATGCCCGCAGTGGAACCAAATCATGAGCAGGATGGCTACACAACTTGTTGATTCAGTCATGGATGAGGAGAAGATTGAGCTTGATGAAGAGAAGGAATGAGCTACTACAGTTGATGAAGCTCTAAGTGTTGGGAATGTAGTGAACATGTTTAATTTTGCTCTCACAACCGAAAAGAGTGCCATCGATAAACAACCTTCGAGTGACAGTCCGGCCCAGAAGGAGAACAACTGATACAACCTAAGAATCCAAGGGACGACCACCATAATTGAGTTTCCAAAACATAAATTCAAAGAAAACTCGTTAAGGAAAATTAACCCATCGGCTAACTCAGCACAGAACACTCAGAGCAAGTATGATAAAACAGTCTCAACGATAAGTCTTTCCAACAACAGTAAGGACAGAGCCATCCCTCCAAAAACCACAAACAAAATTTCATCCCTAGACACCTCGGTCAATATTCCCATTGTGGATTATAACATTGTGGGTGATATGAAGAAGGTTCGTGCAAACATCTCCATGTTCAAACCCCCAAAGATTAGGAGCCAACGAGACATCGTTCTATGGGCACTTAGAAAAACCTATTAAGGTAATGCTACCTCTTCAAATAAGGGATCTAGTAAGTCTCCTCATACTCTCACATCTATACTTAATTCACTCATGATGGATGCAAACACACTCTACCCTTCTTATTAACATTCAAAATATTTAATTTCAATGTACACAATTGATTTGTTGATGCAGGTGCATCGGTGAATATCATGCCATTATTTGTCACCAAAAAAATCAATGCTAAATGGGAAAGGATAGATGCACAGGTTATTCTGCTAGACAAAACTCATGTATAGGAAATTAGTGAACTCAAAGATGTCATCATTTGCCTATCATCTTACGGACTAATCCACCAATGTATCAACATAGTGATTATGGAAATTCCGGAAGCATAGAGAGTGTTACTAAGCAGATACTGGTCTAGCAAGCTTCAAGGGTACTTTTCCACATATTGGTCACACTTATGGATTCCGTACAAGGGCATAAATAATAAGATCGGGGTATAATAAGAGAGATATATGAAGAAAATGGTTACTCCCTTGAATAGAAATAATGATCCAATGGGTTTTGTAAAATTATTATTTGGAAATTACTTTTTGGAAACTCAGCTAGGGTGTTATCTTACAAAGCTATCCCCAGTTCCACCAGACACATAGTTGAATCTCCTCTCTTGTCCAACTGGTGATAATGAACTCTATACAGTTAGTAGTAGTAGTAGTAGTAAAATCCAAAGTCGTTGTACATACAACCCACTCCTAGTAGGATCTGGACATGGTTGCCTTTTAATAGACCCACTCTAGAGAAAGCATTTGATCTCTAGCCGTTTGGAATTCGAGTGAACGAGTAACACTTCAGAGTGCGAAGCACCCATATTGGTCTTACAAAAGGCCATCAACCTCAACGATTCCATTTTGAAAGTGGTAGGTGACTCAGAAATTGTGGTGTGATGGGTACATAGCACCATACATTATGTGTCACCTCATCTTAAAATTTATCAACAAGAGTTATGGAACCTTATATCACATTTCCAATCTTTTAATATTATTTCCATTCCAAGAATGTGTAATGTAGCTATAGATGCCTTGGAAAACGCTGTTATCAGAATGTCACCATTAAGGGATGACTTTTCTATTGAAATTCTTTATAAACCTTCAATCTCGTATAATATCACTAACTAATGTGTTTTTTATTATGACCAATAGATACTATATTTTATGGCAAACATTGATGTATTCAAAGAAACAACAATCGATGAGGACAAGCACGAAAAGGCACTGCAGGATGCAACTAATGTAAGTAAAGGGAACCTCATCCCCAAGGGTGTGGTATCATTGGAAAATTTGTATGATCCACAAAATTTCTACCAGGGACCCGTCAACGCCAAGACCTGTAGTTCTACTATATCGCATGAGAAGATTAATTTGGTAACTGAGAAGGATCTGAAATATGTCAGTCTCGGTACTTGCTGCACACCAAAAGAGTGAAAAGCCTTTATTCGATTATTCTGTTGGGTATACGACCAATAGTCCCACATTGACTAGAAGTGGGGAGGATCATGGGTATATAAGGATGGACAAATATCTCCATTGGTATGAGGCCTTTTGGGGTAAGTCCAAAAGCAAATCCATGAGGGCTTAAGCCCAAAGTGGACAATATCATACCATTTTGGAGATATGTGGTGTCAAGAGTCCTTACAAGTGGTATCAGAGCTGTTTTGGCTTCAAGGGGACGCCTTTGTTGCTAAGGGGTTTCGCTTGGGCCTGTGGTAGACCCTGTTCAGTGGGAGATATGCGAGATCGACTCTAGTGGTGAAAGAAGATGGCGAGCAGTGGAAAGATAGAGATCGAGAAATTTAATGGTGAGAGTTTTGAGTTGTAGAAACTAAAGATGGAGGATCTGTTGGTGGATAAAGACCAGTGGATCGCGGTAGATCCGAGTACTAAACCAACGAGAGTGTCCGATGAAGAATGGAAGAAGTTGGATCGAAAGGCAAAGAGCACAATACAATTGTGTGTCTCAGATTCAGTATTGCTGAATGTATCAG
>APFE030913250.1:229886-253270 GCA_000404065.3 Pinus taeda
AGTGGATGAATCCTCGGAATGTCGAACGAAGGTGGTGGGCCTTGGTAATATCACGATGGGATCTGTGGATGAGCTCAGTTAGATAGGCAGTGTGCTCCAGATTCTTCATGGACGTGTCCTGGTCCCAACACGGTGAAGAGGAGTTGACCTGGGATAGAGCAAGCTCTCAAGGTTTGTGCTTCCAACGCATTGGAGCGGAGAATCCTGGTTGGTAGAGAGTGAACGGATGGATAATCGTTTGAGGGGAGGCTCGATGGTTCTTTGTTCGAGGGGAGGATTGTTGAGTATACGACCAAAGTCCCACATTGACTAGAAGTGGGGAGGATCATGGGTATATAAGGATGGACAAATATCTCCATTGGTATGAGGCCTTTTGGGGTAAGTCCAAAAGCAAATCCATGAGGGCTTAGGCCCAAAGTGGACAATATCATACCATTGTGGAGATATGTGGTGTCCAGAATCCTTACATATTCAAGAGGTATCGTGATGTATTCACATGGACTTATGATGAATTAAAAACATAGAACATACGAGTCATCTAGCATGTAATACTGATCAAGGAAGGGGCCAAGCTATTCAATAGAAACTATGGAAAATTCATCCAACACTTGAGCCTCTCATATAGAAGGATTTGAGAAAACGGTTGGGTGCTTGGATCATATACAAGGTGTGACACTAGACGTCAGGGTCAAATTTGGTTCCTATGAGGAAGAAGTCCAGGAAGATCCACCTATGTGTATATTTATAGAATATCAACCATGCCTCGGACAAGGATAAATACCCCGTGCCACCCATGGAGAAAATATTGCAAAAAATATCGGGTTCTGAAATATTTTCTTTTCCTAACGGATCATATTTAGGATATAACTAGGTTTTGGTTGTAGAGCCTGATAGACTTAAAACTACATTAAAAATGAAGAAGGGCATGTTTGCATTTTGACGAATGTTGTTTGGGCTAATAAATGTGGGTGCAACATTCAAATGTGAAATGGACATCTCCTTCGATAGGCTCATTGGCCAGAGTGTAGCAGTCTATCTTGATGACGTAACAATATTCTCCAAACAAAGGTCAGACCACCAATGCCACTTGATGAAGATTTTTGAGCGATGCTGCAAGTACAGGATATCCTTGAATCCCAAGAAGAGTATCTTTGTATTGTCTGAGGGTAATCTCTTCAGACACTTCATTGCTAAAAGTGGGATCAATGTAGACCCGGATAGGATTAGGAATATCACGTAAATTTCCTCCCCAGTGAATAAGAAATCCATGTTGTCTTCCTTGGGGAAGATCAAATTCCTCCGTAAGTTCATCTCTGGCTATGCTCAAATTTTTAAACCAATACAGGAGATGATGAAGAAGGACACAATTTACAAATTGGATAAAATGGAAAAGGACACGTTTACCCATATCAAACAGGATATAGTAGAAGCACCCACATTGTACAACCTAGACTTCGGTAAAGACTTCTTTCTCTACACTTTAGCTTCTGATACCTCTCTTACTATTGTTCTCACTCAAAATGACGAATTAAACAATGAACGACCTATCTCCCTCACGAGCACAAGTCTGCAAGGACCAAAGTTTAATTACCCCGCCATGGACAAAGAGGCTTATGCAGTGTACAAGGTGATAAAGCACTTCATACCCTATCTATTAAATAATCATTGTGTTATCCTTGTCCCACACCCAGAAGTTAGGTCACTACTTGTTTAACAAGAGCTGGCTAAAAGGAGGGTGAACTCGATGACTAGGTTATAAGAATATGATCTAGATATCAAGCTAGTTCACACAATCAAGGGTCACGGTATTATCCAATTAGCAGCAGAAGAAGTAAACTTGAAAGAGTAAGAAGAAAATATCGCAGGATGAGAGAAAGATATTGATATGTATAATGCTAAGTGATTCTTCCCCACTATAGACATAAACTCTTAGTACACGGCTGTGCACCAATACATCAAGCACATCACAACGCCCTCTCACTTTTCCACAAGGTAGAAGAGGGCACTCCAACTTAAAGAATTATCGTATCAGTTGGTTGATGCGTTGTTGTTAAAAAATCATCACAGTGGAGTACCGCTAAGGTGTTTGGAGGCACACAATTCAGAAAAGGTTTTGTGTGATATCCATGACAAACAAGCTAGGGAACACTTTGTAGGAAACACTAGAGAACATAAGGTTATGCAGGCCAACTATTATCGCAAGTTTTTGGTCTGCCAAAGGTGTTCTGCCATAAATTAGAAGTCAGCAACCTCGTTGTAGCCCATTGAAGTCGAAGAACCCTTTCAAAAGTGGGGCTTGGACATAACTTGGGAAATTTTCCCACACTCGTAAAAGAAACACTGTTATATTGTAACTACTATAGACTATTTCGCACACTGTACTGAGGGAGTTCCACTAAAATAGGTGAACGATCAGGTAGTCATCAAATTTCTGCAATATAACATCATTTCCAGGTTCAATGTTCCTACGTTACTCATTTTTCACAATGCAACATACCTTTTATCATTAGGAATTTATGGTTTTTCATTGGAAAATGGTATTATCTTGAAGCATTCGGCTAATTACAATATGCAGGGGAATGATCTTGCTAAATCCATGAACATGAACCTTATTCGCATCATCAAAAAGACCATATTCTTTGAATGGAAAAAGTAGCACTTTTCATTGGTCAATGCCTTATGGGCTGACCGAGTCACACCAAAAACATCCATGAAAACCTCTCCTTACTTCCTGTTATACAAAAAATAAGCCATCCTCCCATTGAACAGCTACTTGCCCACTCTCCCATTGTCACAAGAGTCTCAAGTTAAGCTCTATTTGTTAGTTCAGCGTAGGATGGACACTTTTCACAAGCTACAGGAAGAAAGGTTGAAAGATAAAGAGAAAAAATTACTTCACTATAGTCATATCAAGAGGTGGTTTAGTAGGATGTATACACGGAAAAAAAAAAAATTGTGTGGGTGACTTAGTCTTAAAGTGTGATAAAGCCCATGAGGACAAAGGAAAACACAATAAGTTTCAGTCCCTGTGGATTGGACCATACATGGTACATGAGAAGCTTGGTCAGCACACATATCATCTTCAATCACTTGATGAGAAGATCGACTCTCTCCTTTTTAATGGCTATGACTTAAACAATATTTTCAATGAAAATATGGGGTTGTTCCCCGCGCTATGTACATTAGTCTTTTATTGTTTTCTATTTGTTTCCTTGCTTGAATTTTGTTTTTGTTTCTTTATGTGAATAAGTGTTGTGCTTGATTGTGTTGAGGATTCTAAGTGTGCATGTCGCTAAACTATAAATAGGCTAGCCCTCTGTCCATCTTCCTTGTGTTGGTTACATCCCTTGGTTGATAAATTTCCAATGGAAAATATGATCCGTTTGTTACGAGAGTTTTCGTCCAACCATGAACCCATGGCTAGTCCGAAAACCTCATGCCTATACTCGTTTTTTCTATTGGTGTGCTCAACTTATCTAATTAGTAAAAATGAAGAAGGGGAAAATCTAAACAAGAAAACAAAAATTAGAGTTCCTTATATGCTTCTCTGGAGGAAAAACCTCTCCTGATCTCAATAAGTCAGGATCCCTCTTCCGCCACAAAATAAATAAGTGTCAACACACAGTTCTCTTTAAAAAAAAAAATAAAGGGGAAAAATAGAAGGGCTTCCTATGTAGAGAGGTGAAGAAAGAAACTCCATCAGGGTACAATATAGGCTCGTTGGTAATGAAGCAATGTTTGTGTTCCTGTGTGACTCCATTAGGGTATTGTCCAAGCCTACTGGTGGCAGAGCAACACCAGAGATGAAAAACTATACACTGGAAATCTTAAGCTTGTGAGATAAACTACCCTTCCCAACTTGAAACATTATGATTATGCTAAATCTTATGTTTTGTTCAACTGAGAAGGTATATAGGGGACCTTGTCTGCTTGTGGAGTAGGTGGGAAGGCCAAAGTGATCTGCACAATGAATCAATACTCCTTCAAGAACCAAGGCCTTGCACAGAAGGAACTAACGAATACAGAGAAGTTGGAGTTCAACCAGTGTGTCACCAAGTATTGTAGTTGTTGCAACAACCTCCAAAATTTTGGGTGACACTCAAATTTCGGAGCCTTCTTTGGTATTTTCCTTGATTTCTGCAAACACTCAAGCTCATCTCATGATATTTCTTGAAGTTCTTTGGCCCGTTTTGCTTGTTGGATTACTTGTCATATTTTGGCATGTTTGACAGTTGTATAATGTCTGTGAGCCTTTTCTAGTCATTTCGAAGGTTGGTCTTTGTGTATATGAGTTGTCCAAACCATGTAAACATTCTTATCATTCATACACAAATTCTTGAACGTTATCGCACAAGTGTCATCACGATCGTCGTAAAGTCTATCTCAAGTGTCACACTTGTCCCATCTTGTCATGAGGTAGTCACATAGAGGGGAATGCTTTCGTTGTGTGTTACAATGATGTATGTTTTCATGTTGTCAAAGTATTCTAAGTGTGTGATCACAGTTCAAGTTTATCATGAGTCCATATCTCTTCCCACAATTAGTCATTTTCACAAAATATTCCCGACTGGGCAACTTAGCTTCATTGGGCCCTGGTTGAACTACACACTGCACAGTCTTAACCCTATTCGATGTGAGACTACTTCTAGAACTACACAGTGCACAATCCCCGCCCTTCATGGATGTTGTTCTGCACAATTCCTAAGTGCAAAAACCTCCCTTGACCTCTAGAATTACGTAGTTGTGCCTCCAAATTTTCCTTGAACTGCACACTTTTCATATTCAACGCTGAAGCCTTTTCCTTACCTGCTAGAACTATAAAGTGCGCAAAAATCCTAGCCTCCATCAGCATCAAAAAATTCACAGATGCTTCCTCTAGTGCCATGCCCTCAACCAGAGCTCACTGCTTTCAGAAACTACGTAGCACTTCTCTCCAAGCCTCCCAACTGCCCAATCCCCCTTGCCTCTTGAAACTACACAGTATGTCCTCCCAAGGATCCATCCTACAACCTCCACTATTCTCTTAATCTGCATAATATTTTCCCTGAGTGGGTATTGTGCATTTATCCTCCTCAGTGAGGATTGTGTAGAAATATTCCTAAGTCTAGCTTGAGCTGCACACTACGCAATATCAGTAATCAAGTTATCTCCCTGTGTGCTAGAATTGTGCAATGCATAGTCATTGGGCCCTTTCTCCCAGTCTGTGACTTGTCTTGGGCTTAGTTCATGGATAATAATGCATCATCTTAGATTAGGGAGTTTTCGGATTGATGTCATCCCATCATGAGTACATTGCAGGAATAGGTACATTATCAAGTCATGGGGAGATGATGAATAAGGAGAAGGAGGAGGGAAGCATGCCTAAAGACTCTCTTTCAGCTAAACTCAATAGTGTATCTATCAAGAGCAAGAAAAGGGACAAAAGTTTACAACTACCATCCAAGACATAAGATAATTAAAGACCCTGCATCACCAAGCTATGTAGAGGAGAAGAGAAAGCATATCCAAGAAGACATCTAACACTCAACAGTAAGAGTGACTTGACATTGCCACATCATCAAGCCAATCCATTTTAATAGTGTCATGTCAAGTCATGTCATGAGTTTTCATATGCCACATCACTAGTGTGGACCATGTATATTGTAATCAAATATATTTTAAAGTGGAAGTCCAAAGGACACACATGAATATGAAGAGTCATATAAGTCTAAAATTCATAAGAAGTCAAATTGTCATGAGGGTATTCAAAGAGTCACAAGGGGAAAGCATAACCCCTTGGTTATATATACCCCCTCATTGTATGAGAAAAGGACTTTTCACCATGGCTCCTCCCACAAGGCATTATAGAGACCAACTAGTTCCTTGAGGAGCAAGGAGTGGCTCCAATGTACCACTATTGGGACTAGTGATGTACATTGTAAACATGTGTCTAGGAACTTTTTCTTGATAATAGAAGCCTTTTTAAGGCCAGCATGTTCTTCATGCATGGACTATGAATGTTTGTAAGACTATTCTATGGATGTTTGTATTTCATGTTTTCTTTCACATGTACTAAGATAGTTTAACTGTTTCAGTTATTTTAGTGCTCATATTATTTCGAATGTGTTGTAATTGTTGTTATCAATGTCCCATCCTTGTGGACTATTTTGGAGGATACTAGACAGATCTTTCCCTATTTGTTGGTTGAAACGACCATCACATCTGCTATGGACTATTTTGTTGGATGTTAGACAAGTCCTTCTGGTTCATGTGTGTCTCTTCCTAGGTGGTACTATTACCTCTCACTTAGAGGCTCACTTTTCTCCCCATTTTTAGTATAAGAATCTCGACAAAGTTGCAATACACATTCACTAGGCACACCCCCCTTGCTTTTTGAAGACACCATCGCATCACTCCTTTGTGCTAACAGCCAAAGGCAAGGAAAATATTTAAGGATTTGGCAATTAGGCATTTATACCAAATGGGACTCCTACACGAGATGTTGTGAGGTCTAATTGGAACTTCATATCAGGGAGATCCTGGGAATGGTAGTGGGTCCAGCACCATCCACAACTTCCAAATCAAAGTAAAGAATAAGATATTGTTAAAGATAGGAATCAAATACCAAGAGTATGGAGAAGGAGGCAAGAGGAGTAATTAGAATGTGGTATAGTTCTATGTGTTCAAAAGAAGGAAATCCAATGGTATATATAGATAGTAGATTCTCACATCATATGACAAGAGATAAATCAGATTTATCTCCTTTAAGGAAGTCAAAGGCGGTAGTGTCACTTAGACATAATACATTATCCATAATAATGTGAAAAGTAATAGTCAACTTGATAATGAAAAAGATAAACTCAAGATGTCCAGTTTGTTGAAGGTTTAAAGCACAATATTCTAAGTTTAAGTCAAATGGTTGATAAAGGGCATGGGATCACATTTTATTCTAAAGATTCTATAATAAGGAAGGAAGGATTTGCAAGATTAGTGGAAAAATAAATCAGGACATTAGACAATGTATCTATCCATAATAAAGTTAAAGGAGAAGATTGTTTTATGATAACGTTATCTCTCTCATCTTATCTTAAAATACACATGAGAAATTGTAGCACCTTAGATAAAATTAAGAAATTGGGAACATTTGAGAGTGAGTTGTAGGAGAAGGATGATGAATTGGAAAGTTTGAAAGATATGAGCTAGTAGCTAAAAGTGAAGTGAATAGTGAAATTCAATTGGAAAAATAATTCATTCATTGGTCCCATCTCTTCCTTTTCCTACATCTTTCTACCTCTTCCTTTCCCTACTAAAATTATTCATTCATTCGTCTTGCCTCATCCTTTTCCTACAAAACTAATTCATCCATTCAAAGAAAGAAATTAAAAATTTGGATAGGGACATACAAATAATGAAAAATACAAACAAACTTTGACAAAGATAGACAAACTAACAAGTGAAGAGGCATATAAATTGACACACTAAATTGAGATGCCAAACATACAGGCTAGTAAGTAAAGATCAAGTTGGGTAAAACTACTTGGTTTCCTAGTACTACATATTATTAGTAAAATATCTTATTATATAAAAGCATTATATGAAAATTTTATTCATATCTATTGAACAAGAAAAAAATGTTATATGCAAATGTATTCATATTGCAACCCATTTCATGGTACCAATTATAGCTCCAGATATAGATTCATTCCCATATAAATATACAGAGAAATAATTAGATTCATTTGCCTAGAAATTTTTGTGGGTAATCGATATCGAGACCCAGAAATAACAATAAAAACTATAGGCACAAGAGCATAGGCTAGGGTAGAATCTATAAATCATTCATCAACACACATCAAAAGGGTTATGAGATTGAGACATGCAAAGAAAATTGAGATAATATCCATCTTGGTAAGTGATTATCATTGGAATTCAATTTTCCTCATTATAAATTTTCCATTTGCAATCATGGAATATTTATGTTATACCTTACTATTTTCTGGTGGACTCAGGAAAAGGTTTCGATTTTTTGGTGGAGTCAGTAAGTGAGGAAAAGGGTAATTGCACTACATTAGAGTAGGATTTTACATGTTAGAACCTAATATTCCATTTCCTTTAGTAAAAAAACTCTTAAACTAGTGATCATTCTTTATATTTTTCATTAATATTTTCATTTGGCATAAAATACATAATGAAGTGAAAGGCTATCAGTGGGAGGGAACATGTCCTAGAAAAATAGAATTCGAAAGACCTAGTGTCCATTTAACTAAGCTTATGTAATCTTCATATGTAACTCATATCAAAGCTCTATATGGATGATGGAATTGTTATACAGAGTTATCCCAAAATCATGGTATATTTAGGAAGTTATTTGTGTAGCTCCCTCATGATCGATTTTACTGGTGAATGAAGGGAAAATGGCATAAAGACAAGCCAAATTTATGCTAATGGTCAAACTATGGCTACTTGTCCTTGATCTAGGGTCTATTATCTTTTCGTATTCCTCCCTTTCCGCCTACCTGATAATATCCACTAAAGACATATTAGAACACATAGGGACATGGGTACCTTAACAAACTCATAGAGGATTACAAAATAGAGGTACTGGGATAAGAGAGTTTATAGGCCCGATTGCTGCTATTGTTTGTGAGCTATTTTGGAGCACATTACTAGTTTTATCATAGATACCTTGGAGGATACATAAACCATTTTCTTAGGTAGGAATTTTCTATGCTACTTTGTAGGCTTGAGATCTAGCTTCTAAAGACATCATTAAATCAAGACCCATGCATTTTCTTTCACTAATATTTACTCCCTCATTTCCATTCATTCAAGCAGCTCATGCTTTCCCATAGGTTTCTCGTGAAAGTAGATGGAAATTTTCATGCTTTACATGTGTTGGGCCACTAATTTGTCATTATTATTATCACTTTTTGACACCTATTTCACCCATTTCTACCATTCTTTATCATGCCATTTATCATAATTTATCATATAATTCCATTTTATAATTATTTATGCTCTTATGGATAAATACTATTTTTCTCCTTTATTTTTAATAAATTTATGATTATTATGCATGATTTTACCAAACATGGTTTATTGATGGATTTGTTGTAATATCTCTCATGATTTTAGCCTCCAAGATATTTTCCAGATTGCAAATTTGATCTCCAACTCACAATTAAATATTCCAACTCAGAAATTCGCTGGAATAAGAACTGACGGTTTTGCTTTGGATGTTTCAGACAAATGAAGGAGAATCTGGAAATTCCAAAACATAGGTTTTGTCCATAACAGACCGAACTAGTTTTTTAATGAGTCGTTTTCCAAAATTCGGTTTGTATTAAGAGAAACAGAAGGTTCTTCGAAGATGATTTTCTCACAATTGTTGTTGCGGCCGTTTTCCAAATGCTTCCAGTTGCAATACCAAATTCGACTTGTTCCTGTTGAATGTTGATGGAAAGATCTTTCAGATATGATATTGTTGATCAATTTTTTTTGTATAATCCAAATTTGTGATGGAAATCATTTTGTAATCATATTTGTTGTAATTTCCCTTTGCTCTATGTGCATTTAAATAAAAACAGAGATAAAAGGAAGGGGGAGAGAATAGAGAGGAGGAAACTCCTCGCCTTTTTACTTTGGTTGTAATTTTAATATACAGAGCGTGATTTTGAAGAACACATCGCATTGTAATGACATTTGAATTTGATGATTAATACATAATTTTAGTTGTTGTTCACTCGCGATATTCTGAAGTAGTTAAGCAGTATTCGCTCGAAACTTGGGCTCGGTCACTGGTGGATTTCGCTGTTGTTCCCTGTGTTATATTTTCACTTTTCTTTTACTACAAGTTTAATTATTCTGCTTTACAGTTTTATAGTTGATTTACTTTCATTGGTGTGGATTTCGTGTATTCATTTCATTAATTCGTAATTCTGTCAACTAATTTCATTTATTTATGTTGTGGAGTGAATTAATGATTAGATGAGAATTATTTCTTGTTCATTAAAAATACAAAGTGTTATTGATTAGATTAGATGCTTTATTTCTATGCAGTAGTTTAGATTCAGCTAAAAGAGCTCTGTTATTGCTACGGTGCACTCGGTTGATGTAATTGTAATTAGAATCTCTTGATTAAGATTGAGTTTTGGTTTTGATTAAGATTTAGTTTTGATGCTTAGATAGGTTACTTTCCTTGCAATTATAAGCTTGAGATTTATGGTTTGATCCATTTACTCTTTTATTGAATTTAATAAATTATCTTAAGGTATTACTCTCTATAGATATAACAATTTCCATCACTTGCACATATTGTGTACACTCTTGAAACAAAAATACTTACCTAGGTTGATAATTAATGTGAGGCAATTAGGAGTTCTAAAAGACACCTTATAGCACCCAACAATATCCACAAGGTTTCCCCCTTTATTTTGCACAGGGAAACCCTTGCTTTTGTTACGAGGAAGCAACCACAAATTGGAGGTGTCATTCAAGTATGTTCGTTATTTTCACTTGATGAGTGCGAAAAGATGGACTATTTATCGATCAAATATTCAATCTTTATTCGAGGTTATCTACCCTATTTCTACCATTTTTTGAAGACTTACTTGTGGGGGGCAAGCATCTCTAAGGATTTTATTCCATTTCCTCGACCTAAGCTTGGGCCCAAGACTGTAATGGATAAATAGGAGACTGGGTAACTTATCTTGATATATTTAAAAATGCATGGAAAGAATAGGAATAGGGAGTATGATATATTCTTGAGATAATTATTTACTTGTGAAAAGAAGGCTGGTGTAATAAGTCATGGAAGCCCTATTTCAATGTTTTTACCCACCTGTAAATCACGTCAAAGTGTACAATTCAGTGACCCTTTCACTATTGATGAAAAATCCATTGACGTTTACGAAGTGCTAGTTAGAGATTAATGACCCAATAGATTAACCTCCTTGTAGATAATCTAGTAGTATATTCATTATTTGCAATCCTAGGTGCAAAAGAAAGACTAGGGAAAGCCATTGTCATTAAATGTGATTTACATGGTATAGGTTTTGGTTGTGGATGGGTTGGATACACATGATGTGATGAGGGGTGAGCATTTAAAAATATTGCTGACCAAAATGACTAGAATACTTAAACATGGGATTGACAAAGAAGGCACTTTAGCGACATTCAAGCCTCTCATGCATACTCTACAACTTTTACTTGAATATGTTTTTATTTAATTATTTTTCATTAAATTTACTATAAACTTATTATTACATGTGGCTACCATTATTTGAAAAGAACTTCCATCCATCAACCCACATATTAACCACGTTTCCTATCATATACTCCAAATTATGTTTGTATTGTGCAGGATGGCAAACCAGAAACCTAGTTATTAGGTGGGGGAGATGAACCTCCCAAATCATAGGCATAGTATTTGAAGGTAAAATTGGTCTACCTAAAGGGCGACTTTGACAACTGGTGTTAAGAACTATGAGTATAAAAATGTAACCTTGCCTTGTAGTTGTTTTTTAAGGTTCCTGCAATCAAAGAATTGGGATCAAAGAATTGGGTTTCCAGGGACTGGAATTTTGGAATTTCTGTAAATATTTGCAAAATATGGATACATATTATAGTTATATGTTAGGTCCATATACTACTAGTGTAACCCCTTATTGTTATTAGTGAAAACCCTTATTATATTTTTGTGCCCATGTAGTCCCCATATTGTTATTATTGTTCCCCATAGAAGCCCACTATTGTTATTGTTGTGCCCTTACATTATTATTGTTATGTTGGCTTTCATTATATTATGACCCCTTAGACTCCTATATATATAAAGGAGGTCTTGTCATTTGTATCATCCAAGAATTATTCATTTATGTAATTAAAGGAGGTTCCCCCCTAAAAGAGGCCAATTTATAAGGTGTTGATCTTTCTTTTCTATCTTGTTGTGCATTGGTTTGATAACATTTGGTATCAGAGCTTTGGATTCTAGGGTTTCGCTGCTTCAAAAACTTCATTGTGAAATTTTCGCTATAACATTTTTCTGCAACATTTCAGAAGATAAAACAAAAACACATTTGAGACAAAATCTCTCTGAACCTCGGTTCCAAATTTCAGACCTTGTCTTGCTATATTTTCGGAGATCTAATCTGAGGAAGTTAGGGTTTTTGAAAGATCCATAATTCCATCTCAAACAATTCATTATGGATTTTTTGCTATAATTTATTTTTTACGAAGGTTCAGACTCTGACATTAAAACCCATTTGAGACAAAAAATTTATGAAGCTCGGACCGAAATTTCAGATCTTGGATTCACTATATTTTCAAAGATACAATCTAAGACATTTATGGTTTCTGTAGGCTCCTGAATTACATCCCAAACAAGTGATCTCGGGAAAATCATCATAACTTTCTCTATGAGAATTAGATTGAAATTTTGTAAGAAGCTGTAGAAAGAGGACGGACTGGAATTTGCGTTGTGTTTCTTTCAGGTCTAAAGATAGAAATAGTAGCATGTGGTACTTCATACATGTTCGCTCTACTGAAGAAGTATATAAGTGTCAACTTGGGAGATTGGGCATAAATATTACTTGGTGAATATGATTTCAATTAGACTTGTGGCTTTTGGAAGACGATGCATAGGGATACTGCAGATCACAATTTCAAACCTTGGAGACCCAGAATTACATAGTTATAGTCATTTCAATATCAAGCTCCTAAAATCAAGAAAAGATGATATGAGGAAGTTCGATGCCAAGGATCCGATAAATTGGATACTATAGATGGAACAATATATTGATCTACATGATGTACACCTATTACAAAAGGTACATATTGCATCTTTACATTTAGAATCGAATCAATTTTTATGGTATAAAGGAATTTGTTCTCGTAAACCACTTGTCACTTGGTCAATTTTCACAGAGGAAATGATAACACATTATGAGGATACAAAGAGAAACACATTCTTTAGCCAATTGATAAATCTCAAACAAAAGGGTTGAATGGCAGAGAACATTGAGGACTTCCAAAAATTGAATATAAGGGTAAATGATATTCCAGAGAAGCAAAGGATTGATGTATTCATAAGGAATTTAAAGGATAACATTCAACATGAGGTTTGCCTTTGGGAACCTGATTCATTGGAGAAGGCATTTGGGTTGGCAAGAAAAATTAAAAGTAGAATTATGGAAACAAGGAATCCTACCACTCACAACTATAAATATGGAAGTGTTTTTTCTCCTAGGCTTCCACAACCTACAAGGTTTACACCACAACAATTGGAAAAAATAATTGAAAAAGGAATTTGTTACATTTGTGATAGCAAATACACTAAAGGTGATAACTGTGCTGAGAAGAAATTATTTTATAGATTGTGAAGAGGAGGAAGAAAAGGATCAAGAAATGTCAAAATAAGGGGATACACACCAGGAACCATCCCTAGAGAAAGAAGAAATGAATCCGACCATATCTTATGAAGCATTGACAACAATTACCACTCCTCAAACTCTTAATATAGCACATATCAAGAAGAAAAATGTTCAAGAAGTGAAAGATCACATCGAGCCTCAAGAAATGAATCTGACCATATCGTGTAATGCATTGGTAGAAATTACCACTCCTCAAACTCTCAAGGTAGAATGACCTATCAAGAAAAAAAAGGTTCAAGCAGTGAAAGATCACATCGAGTATAAACAACAAGTTCTCCAACTTTTAAAGGATAACGCCACTTTGGTGCAAAATCGAATGACACAATGGGCATATCAGCATTGTAGTGAGAGAGGTTTTGGAGTAGGCGATTGGGTATTTTTATGGCTGCATCCATACAAAAAATGTCCCTCAAGCAAGCTATTTATGAGAAGAAAATGTTGGCAATACTACATGCACTTAAGAAATGGTGACCTTACCTAGTGGGAATACACTTCGAGGTAAAAACGGATCATGATAGTCTTAAATACTTTTTAGAAAAAATATTATCTTTAGAAGAGCATAAAAAATGGCTCACATATATGTTGGGTTATGAATTTGAAATCATCTACAAAAAATGGAAGAAAAATGTTGTTGCAAATGCACTCTCAAGAAAGGATGACGATGTGGAAACATTGTTTTGTGTTATTCCTATTATCCAACTAGATTGGATAAATGAAGCAAGGGATGAATGGAAGAATGAAGAAGAAGTGTGGCCACTCATTCAAAAGTTGCAGAAGATCCTAGTTCAAATGATACTACCAAAACTCGACGAGGAAGGAAAAACCATATTGAAACCTGAAGTAGTCATAGAAACAAGAAATTGACAACTATGAAATCAATCAATTTCATAGTATCTCATCAAGTGGAAGAACTTAACCAATGAAGATTCCACATGGAAGATGAGAATTTTATACCAAATCATCAAGAACTACTCAAGTGTTGAGGACAACACTTGTAAGGGAGAGGGGCATGTTAGGTCCCTATACTACTAGTGTAACCCCTTATTGTTATTAGTGCAACCCCCTTATTATATTGTTGAGCCCATTTAGTCCCCATATTGTTATTATTGCACCCCAAAAAATCCCACTATTGTTATTGTTGTCCCCTTAAATTATTATTGTTATGTCTACTCCAATTATATTATGACCCCTTAGACTCCTATATATATAAAGGAGGTCTTGTCATTTGTGTAATGTAAAGGAGGTTTTCTCCTCGAAGAGGTTGGTTTCTAATGTGTTGATCTTTCTTTTCTATCTTTTTGTGAGCTGGTTTCATGACATTATACCATTCTGAAATTAGTTTTTAATTTATAATATTGCATATTTAGAGTTCACTTTGGTTGGACTTGATGGGAGTTCCTTAAAACCCTAACCATTACCATAACAATGATGATGTGGAGCTATAAATCACAACAATGACTACTGTTTGAAACATTAACAAGTCTTATTGGTTTAGGTTCAAGTGCTACAAGTCTAACTTCTCCTTTTCTTGACATTTCACAGTAACCATCTTAAAAAAATTCTAGTTTCCACACCATTTTCTGATTCCTTGTGCACATAACGTCTCAGGTGTGCTAACTTCCTTCTTACACTAATATTTATATCACATTCTCTGCATGCTCACTTCCTTAACTATCTTTTGTGTTTTCTCAGCCTTACATATGCCTCTAGATTCTCTTGCATCACCAATTGTGATACAAAGTACAAGTGTCATGATATTGAAGATAGTTTAGCTAGCTAATGAAGATGCCAAACATCTGAAAAAAGAGATCAAAGTGGAAAAGGGATATGGTACTGATGTGGCTTAACCCAAAAAACCTAGGCGAAACTCTTACAAGTGTCCTTTGTTATCATTGAATGCATCACCTTTTATGGGATATGAGGGGAGGCACCAAGGGAGAAATTCTATGACATTAAGTAGTCCACAAAGATACTAACTATGCAAAATGAGTGTGCCTCAAAAGAAAACAATCGAATGTGGAGATAAAAATGAAAGGTACAAGTCTATGTGGAAAATAAGGAATTAGAGTGGGAGTTTCTATCCACCATGTGGATATCCTAGTAGGGTGACAGAGTTCCCCATGGAATATGAAATGTACGTACCCATGTCACCAATTGGTAGTTGATATTAAGGGGGGATGGAATTTTCCCATGGGGAGAAAATTAGGTGGTTTCTTTGTTATTTATTTTATGGGCCATGTGTTTTAATGACCATGTTCAAGCATACTAGTCTTACTTAGAAAGGATGACCTCTTTAGAGTATTATCTTTATAGTCTAACTCAAAATAAAGCAAATAAAAGTAAAATGATCTAAAACAACCTTTTAGGAGAAGTAACTATGTAAATTTTAATTGAAAGTAGTTCTTTAGCTACTGCTTTGGCAACCACATTGGACATAATTAAATCAAGAAAAATCCAATTGAAATCCTTCTTTCTTGCTTTCCAAGCTACCTCATACTATGCAAACAAAGATAACACAAGAATATTTTTCATTTGGTAGGTTTAAACCTATGAGAAAAACAAAGCTATTAGTAAATATAATGATTGATTGTTAGGACAATGTCACAATACTACCTTAGTACAAAGTTATAATTTCTGGTGTTACACTACACAATAATGGATCTTAAAAACATTTGTATCTTGTTTATTGCAAAGTTAACGTAACATGCTTTTTTGGTTTAGTTCTGAAACATTTTGTAAACTTGTCCCTCCACACCCCCATATTGACCACTGGTTATATCTAACGTTGAATATATGTACAAATAAGTACAACAATTTTCACATTGGTTCTAGGATGCATTTTGTGCACATTGTTGTATTTTATGTCATCTTCTTGATCATCCAATGAAATAAACTTTTGAAATTTAAATTAAGAAACAAAAGATAAAGGAATTCTCATGTGATGTATTAAAAGTTGTTGCAGTTATAAAAACTCCCCTCAAAAAATGGAACCCCTATTTGTAAACATTACCTAGCATTTGGTGAAGCTTAAATATGAACTAAAAGAACATAAACGAAAAAGAAAATTCTAAAAGGTTTCTCGCATAGAGGATCAAAACTAGCAAGAAATATATATTTATGCCACACTGAAAAACATCAACCTCTCACTCTCCATGGAAAATTTCCATAGTGGAATATTGATCATAGTCATCCTGAAATTTTCTGATATCCTTCATAGCTACCCAAATGATGGATACATTGCAATAATTGACATAAACACACGTTTGACCATAGTAATATTTTATATGTGACCTCTCTATTCCATATGTTAGTCCACCAATTTGCAAGAGAAGTAGTCGCTATAAGTTTTTTCATTAGAAAGAGAATTTAAGATTTGGACTATAGTGCCTAGTTTGAAGTCTTGGCTCTCTTACCATGGCCTAAAAGAGAAGGTAAATCCATGTATACCTGAAAAACAAACAAATATAAAAATAGTTAAAAAGATGAAAACCAAACAAATATAAAAGTAATTAGAAAGGCAAAAAATAATATTTTGGGGTTGTGGTTGATATATCAAGCCTAAAAGTCTCCAACAGTAGTATGAATAATGTGTGCTTGGTCAAGGATTTTGTTTCTCGCAAACTACCTCTCTTCTATAGGGCATAAAGCATCGTTTAAAACTTTTATTCCATTTTTATCTATTTGTTTGTTGCATGCTGGTAAACAATTTTACATTTTGATCTTTTAAATTAAGTTTTAACATTTCTGCCCCTAAGTTCTCATATTCTAGGACTACTATAGAACCTTTAGTTCCTTCTAACCTTATGTTATCCCTTCTAACCTTCAAATTTGACTTCCATAACTCCTTTTCTTCATCGTTGGGCATGGGTGTTGGCATTTCCTTTCAACTAGGACATTATAGTTCTATCGTATCTCATCACCCAATGCTAAAAGGTCATTTTTATGTCATTATAATCTTGATGAATATGTTCCTTGTGCTGGTATTGTGCACTTGTTGGTTGATCCTTGGGATATTCACCTTTTGTTAAAAAATTGTTTTATCATGTTTTGTAGATAAAAGTATACTTGTTTTTCTTCTCCTTGCCTTAAATACATTATAATTTTACTGTTGCAATCTATTTTACATATTTGGGATTTTATAGGTGTTAATATTACTTGAACAAAATATCGTTACATTTAATATTGATGGGCCTCTAAATTAGACATAAATTAAGGCCCATCTGACCATCCTTCAACACATTAAACCTCTATTTTTTTCATTAGATGCCATATTTTTAGCTTTAATGTGTTCATTACGAACGGTTTAGAGATAATTTCATATTTGTGCCTAATATTATTTATTTTTATACAATATTGTGAGAATATTGGGTAGATTATGAAGATTTGGAGGATAAGATAATCTATGCACTTTCTCCGTACGAAAGGAGTATCAATATTCGATAATAAATTAACAAAATATCATCAAATTATTGACAAATTGTGGAGCTCATATGATTGAGAAAATCTAGGAATGTTTTCATTGCCATTTAATGTCGATCTTAGTGTTGGGAACCACATTCACTATTTGAGGGATTTTGGAGGGGAAAGATTCCTCCTTTAAAAGATAATTCTTCCCCATTAATTTTTATAAGTGCCAATTTGAATTTTCCTCTAGCTGTTGTTGGAAATAATACTGAGAGGGGGGGTGAATCAGTATTATCAAATCAATTATTTTTCATTTCACAATCAGATTTGTATACGCTACTTTAGTTATGGGAAACTGCGTATATACACTATTGTGTCTAAGGCAACCAATGTATATCAGTAAACTTATGATTCATAAAATGTTGATATTTAATCAGTGCATCATAACTTCATTAACAATAAGAACAGTAAATAGGTGCAGTAAAACATAACAGATCATCACACACATGAGACACAAGATATAAGGTGCAAACCCAATGTGGGTGAAAACCACCTGCTGCAATTTGTCTCTATCTTCTTTTAATAAGAAACTTATTTTTACAATATTTTTGTACTCGTGCAGTCTTATACTAGTACACAGGCTTCTACCTGCAGAAGGCTCCAACCTTCTCTCGTTCTCCAACTTCTCGTAGAAGGGAGCTACAACCCCCTTAGCTCTTGTACTAGCTGATGTACTAGTATGTAGGTGCTAACTTACAAAAGGCTAAAACCTTCTCTTTCTTCCAGGGACCACGTTTCATAAATTTTTAGACTGGATCCATTAATGACAATAATAAAACATCAAATACATCTGCATCAACCATTTTCCTTTGCTTGAATCAAAACTGAATCAAACAATTACTTCTCTGAATGTTGTAACTAGAGTACATTAGCAGTAACCAGACACCAATCTTGAACCCAGAACACTGCAGCAATAAACAGAAGTAGCTAAAGCATAATTCATGAGACGTATGCTACTTAAATATGTAGAACCTGCGTGCATACGCTTCTGTATTAAGGCCAACCAGCGTATACATAGTTTTGACTTACTGAACCAGCGTGTATACGCACCTATGCTATATCGAACCTATGTACAGATCTATAAAAGATAATTTACCCTCTACTTATTCAGAAATTAGTTATACCCAGATTATTAGATTTATAGATCCAGTCATGCACCAAATATAATAGATCAAAATCACACAAAGATACTACTATTCAAGCCTTAAGATCTTGACCCAATAATAGAACTTATCCTTCTTCTAGCACTCAAGTTCCTCCTTGGTTCAGATCTAGCTATGCACCATAACCCAATTCTAGATCTTGCTCTTCATAAGATATTGAATCCTTTTGTCAATGTTTTGCCTAATGATCTCTTTCCCCTTTTATAGTCTTAGGCCTTACTCAATACCATGGTCCAAAAACATAGAGAATCAATACCATGGACCCAATACCTGGGTTGAACAATTTGGACAAGATACCATGGTCCAAAACCATAGGTCCAAATACCAAGGACTAAATACCATGGAACAAAGATAAGTTTTCCCAAATGTACGTGCTTTTCCTTGCACGAAAGTGTGTGAATATGTATACGTGCCTTTTGATCATCCAACCCGCGTGTATAAGTGACTTGGTCAAGGAACCTGCGTATATCTCTTTTTCTTTCATTCTAAACTTTGATCTGTCATTTGAGCGAATTGCCACCAAGGACAACACCTGTGTCATAGCGCCAAACCTTTGTCATAATGCCAACAATCTCCCCCCTTGGACTTGATGGCAACCCCTAGTCACTCAAAGTCATTCTCCCCCATCTTCATCAATTGCAAAGGGTTATGCTCCCCTTGAGTACATGCTGAAATCTCTGCTTTGCTATTGTTGGGTCCCTATAATACTAGTGATTACCCCATTACTATTGTAGTTTTACCCCTTATTAATATTGATGTGCCCCTATTGTCCCCATATTGTTATTACTGTGCCCCATAGAATCCCTCTATTGTTATTTTTGTGGCTTTATATTATTATTGTTTAGGTCGGCTGGGTATATTATGACTCCTTAGATCCTATATATAGAAAGAGGTTTTGTCATTTGAATCATCCAAGGAATTGTTCATTTATGTAATGTAAAGGAGTTTGCCCCCTCGAAGAGGCTGAATTCTAAAGCGTTGATCTATCTTTTCTATCTTTTTCTTGAGCTAGTTTCATAACATTTGGTATCAGAGCTTTGGATTCTTGGGTTTTGCTGCTCCAAATAGGTCATCGTGGCATTTTCGCTATAACCTTTTTTCTGCCATGTTTCAGAAGCTAAAAAAAACCCATTTGAGAAGAGATTGTGCTGAAATTTGGATCCAAATTTCAGATCTTTTCGCACTATATTTGTGGAGATATGATTTGAGGAAGTTGGTCTTTTTGCAGACTCCTGAATTACATTCCAAACAGGTGACCTAGGGAAAATCCTCATAACTTTATGTCTGAGCATCAGATTGAAATTTCGTAAGAAGGTAAAGAAAGAGGACGGATTGTAGTTTCATGTATATATTTTTCAGAGCCAAAGGTTGAAACAGTGACTCATGGCATGTCCTACATGTTCGCTCGATTGAACTAGTCTATAATCAGGTCACTGTGGAAGACTTTACATAACTCTTCGTTGGAGAATACAATTTGGATAAGACTAGTGGCATTGGAAAGAGGACACAAAGGGCTACTGCAGGTCGCAATTTCAGAACTGGATGATCCGAAAGTACAGAGATACATCAGAGACAATATCAAGCTCCTACAAAGTGAAAAAAGGTGTGTAGATTTTTTTAAATTTTTGCTTAAGCTTGGTTTGAAAATTTATTTTGAAGGAATTCAAAGGGCATAGTAGAGCATTATTTTGGTACTGATGCCCGGGAAAGAAAATGCAAACACCTAGTAAGCAACCTAAAAGCTCTAGCATGACTCATGAAGAAGAGGAAGAAATTCTACATGATATATCAAAATTACAAGACCAAGTGCAACAAGTGTCATTTGCACAAAAGCTAACAAAAGCTAAGATAAATGGTGCGAAATTTGAGATAAAGGGCGTGGAAGCTAAGATGGATGATTTGAAGATTTATTGGAAGACATATTTGAAGAGAGACATGGCAGATTTGAAGATAGATTTGAAGACAAATTTTCTACAAGAAATACTTACTAATGGTAAAAAAATAGTAAAGGAAACTCATGATGCAAACAAAATAAATGTTAACCATGATTTCATAGAGTCTAATGTGGAACCAAAGACCCACCATTATTCCAAAAATCGATATGAGGAAGTTTTATGGCAAGGATCCCACAACATGGATATTACAGATGGAGCAATTTTTCAATCTCAATAATGTGCAAAACACACAAAAGGTAGTATTGCAACTTTATATTTGGAACCAAATCAGTTTGTATGGTATCAATGGCTTTGCTCTCGTAAACAATTTATCACTTGGGCAATTTTTACGGAAGAATTGATAGCACATTATGAGGATACAAAAAGCAACACTTTTTTTAGTCAATTGATAAGTCTCAAACAAAAGGGTTCAATAATGCAGCACATTGAGGAGTTCCAAAAATTGAACATAAGGGTAAAAGATATTCCAGAGGAGCATAGGATTGATGTGTTCATAGGGAATTTAAAGGATAATATCCAACATGATGTTCACCTTTGGGAACCTGATTCATTAGAGAAGGCATTCAGGTTAGCAAGAGAAATGGAAAGAAAAATTATGGAAACCAGGAAGCATACCACTCACCACTATAAATATGGAAGTGTTGTTGCCCCTAGTATTCCACAAACTATAAGGTTGAGACCAAAAAAATTGGAAGAAAAATAGCAAAAGGGCTTTGTTACAGTTGTGATAGCAAATAGACTAAAGGTCATAAGTGTGCTGAGAAGAAATTATTCTACATAGATTGTAAAGAGGAAGAAGAAAAGGAGCAAGAAAGGTCAAAAGAAGAGGATATACTCCAGGAACAAAGCCTATATAAAGAATAAATGAATCTGACCATATCTTGTAATGCATTAGCGAGAATTACCAGCCCTCAAACAATTAAGATAGAAGGACAAATCAAGAAGAAAAATGTAATAGTGTTGATTGATTCAGGAAGTACCCACAATTTTATCATTGTAAGGTAGCAAAAGAATTGAATTGCTTCTTATATCCAGCACCAGAGTGTCAAGTGATGGTTGCAAATGGAGGAACAATAAATTGCTCTGGAAAGTGCCATAATGTCAAGCTATCCATGGGAGAGTATGTATTGACTAGCCCAATGCTTTCCATTCCAATGGGAGGTGCTGATGTTGTACTAGGAGTCCAATGGCTACAATCCTTGGGTACAATAGCTTTTTAATTTCAAGAACTTTTCATGAAATTTTCTATGGAAGGAAAGGAAGTTGTATTAAGGGGTATTGCAGGGAAACCAGGAAAGATAATCAGCTCTAACGGTATGACAAAGCTCCTAAAAAAGGAACAAAAAGGTGTAATTGCACAATTATGTTCGCTAGATGTTTCCACATTGGAATCATCTATTTCTCCAGATCTCCAAAAAGTATTGGACAATCATTCCAAGGTATTTGAGACTCCCAGAGGTGTCCCACCTATTTGTTATCATGATCATGCTATTCATCTGATTCCAGGAAGTGTTCCTCCAAACATGAGGCTGTACAGATATCCCTATGCCCAAAAGAGTGAAATTGAATGTATGGTTGCAAAAATGCTAGAGGCTGGTATAATTCAACCGAGTCAAAGTTCTTTCTCTACTCTAGTATTATTGGTGCACAAGAAGGATAGATCATGGCGCATGTGTTTGGATTATAGGGAGCTCAACAAGCACACTATTAAAGATAAGTTTCCCATTCCTGTCATTGATGAATTACTGGATGAATTGCATGGATCAATTTACTTAACCAAGTTGGATCTTCGTTTAGGATATCATCAAATCAGAATGAAGACTGAAGACATTTCGAAAACAACAATTAGAACTCATGAGGGTCATTATGAATTTTTGGTCATGCCCTTTGGCCTTACTAATGCACCTTCAACATTTCATGGTTTGATGAATTCCATTTTCAAACCATTCCTTAGAAAATTTGTGCTAGTATTTTTTGATGATATACTAATCTACAGCAAGTCTTGGAAGGATCATGTTGAACATGTTGACAGGGTGCTACAACTATTGGAGGAGAAACAATTATATGCAAAAAGATCCAAATGTTTCTTTGGAGTACAAGAGGTGGAATATCTAGGTCATATTGTATCTCATGAAGGAGTTAAGGTAGACCCTAGCAAAATTTAAACCATTAAGGAATGGAAAATCCCCACATCCATAAAGCATCTGCGAGGAATTCTTGGGTTGACAGGGTATTATCGCAGGTTTGTTAAGAATTATGGGAGAATAGCAGCACGTCTAACAACATTATTGAAGAAAGATGCATTTTCATGGACTCCAGAAGCAACAAAGGCCTTCGAACATCTTAAAGAGGAAATGTGCCAAGCACCAGTCTTAGCTACACCGAACTTCACAAAA
>APFE030913252.1:0-15928 GCA_000404065.3 Pinus taeda
AAGCAAAAGAAACTAATCTAAATCCTATCTTAATTAGGCAGATATAGATCTAACCCAACTAAGAGCAAGATAATCAAAATATTGGGATTTAAATATGTCTTGTTTATAATTAATATCAAGTTAATGAAGTAGTTCAGTTAACTGATACTATGGTTGCCAAAACACATTCTATTGAGACCTTAAAACTTGAAATAATAAACTAATAACATTCCAGGAATAAACTAATAAAATGATATTGATTATCAAATCAATAAATCCAATAATTGAATAATGATATGTGGAAATAGTTCACAACACATTACCATTCAATAAATTGGTTTCCTAAGACAGATTTCAGAGTAAGTACTTACTCAAAAATGAGAAATTAATCCATAAAAACAGAGATACATAATAACAAGATTGAGACAAATTACCCATATTGACAATAGTGCACGAACATGAATAAAATGACACATTCCTGTCACCATAAAATTAAAACTGATATTTGAAACAGTAGTATTATAAATACCAATTTATTCCATCCATTTCTTTGTCCTTGGTCTCCAACAACCCTTTACATTGCTTGAACTTCTGCCTTCAAAACTAGAGCCACAATAGTGCAAACTCTGCCCCTCATGCATAATTCAATATAAAAAGGGTAAATCCTCAATAATCCCCAGATCTGAGATTTTCTCTCCTCCCTCCTACAACTCTAAATTCTAATTATAGTAGTGATTTTAGAAGTCTTAAATTGCAGAGGAGAGCAGCCCCCTATTACGTTCTGCAATCTATTATTTATACTATTTGCAAAGGAATTTTGGAAAGGAGAATTTGTTGAAGAGAAATCTACCAAATACAATTTTACTTGCTCAAAATTCTGATTTTCAATTGTTGGAGCATTCTCATTGACTGAGATCGTTTTCTCCATATTTCTTCCACTGTTTTCCTGCAAAAAGAAATCAAAATAAATTAAAATGTAACAATAAAATCAACATAGCATTGTTGGCCTTTAAATCAAATCCAATCAAATTCTATTTAAATAAATAATTGAAAATAAAATATAAAGTTTCTCTTGATGCCTAGGATGGTTTGATTGGTAAAGAATATCATTGACCAATGGATTTGCATTTAGAAGAGGCTTTGGACAAATGAAAATGAAGAAAATAACTCAAAAAATTGATTTTGTTTTCAAAATTCGGAGCATGATCTTCTGCCTGATTTTTGACCCAATAAATGATCAAATCTATTGGTGAAACCTCCTCCAAAATGTTCTCCTTGATTTTCTCTTTCCAATGAGCTATCCTGGGCCTCATTTGGCCAAATATGACTCAATTTATGAGCCTCCAAAATTGATGGATCAAATCTGGCATGAATCTGGAAATTCTGTTGTTGGGCTAAAAAAATCAAAATTTTCATTAAGAATTAAATCCTAAATTAGAATTCTAATTAATCCTAAATTAATTGTTAATTATAAACTAAACTAATTATTAATAACCTATTTATTAATCTAACTGACTCATATCTAATTAGCGATTTATAAACAAATCTATTCTAATTAAAAACTAATCAATATTAATCTAAATGATGTTTAAATTTTAATTTAATCAAATTAATTAAATGTTATAAATTAATTAATCTGATTAATTTAAAATTCATTAATTAAATATTATTATTAATTAATTTATAATATTAAATAATTACTTTAATATATTACATTATAACTAAACTAAAATATAACAACCTACTTTACTTTACTTGTTCCTTACCTTTCAACGTATGAGTGTTGCATTAAACAAACACAAAACTTATATGGTTAGTGCCTTTTAATATATGTTTTATGATTTTTATTCATGAGTGAATCGAAACCCAAAACGAATATTAAGTTAGTGCTTTTTCACTTTACCTTATCGGCAAATCGCATCGAGGGATGGCTTATGGGGTTTTGAAAATGGTCAAGCCAAATTCCCCGATGCAATATCGCATCGGGAGGAAGAGGGATATCGGAGTTTTTTAAAATATGTCACATAAAACTTCCGATGTGATAAAAAGTCCCGACTCGATCAAAACAATTTTATTTATGTTTCTTTTTTGTTTTAATTTTATTAATTAAATTAATTATATTTATAATTAATTAATTTTTTTATTTTAAAATTTAATTTAAACATGAATTTTACTTTGGTTTTATTTCTATGAATTTAAGTTTCTAAACTACAGCCACTCTTAATAAAAGTAAAAAATATAAACTACAGCCACTCTAATAAAACTACAGCCACTCTTACGTTTGGGTTTTCGAGATTAGGATTTGATTAAGAAATTAGAGTGAATTTCTTAAAATCCCGATAATTAATGATTTGGCTACATAACTAAAAATGGAAAAATGTTAGTAAGAAGTAACTAGGGTTAATATCTAAAATAAATGCATTATTGAGCTAATTTATTTACAAACTGCGATATTGTACATTTTATGCATTTTTAACCCAGGCTACATAAATAATCAGACTTTCAAAGGAGTGCCATTTTCAAACCAGTTGACCAAATGAGGTGAAACAAGCGTCAATGTGAATCTTATAGAAAATCTATTCTAACAAAGCAATCAAAACAAGAATCCAAAGAAAACTAAAAATTAACAAAAGCGTAGGGCAATCAACTAAAATAAAAAACCAAAAAGGTATTTGGCCAAATTTTAATAGAAAGGGTCCCCATTATTCGAAGTGGACGCATCAATAATGGGGGGGTTGTGTTTTTACCACAACAATGGCGACACACGAGAGAAGAACCAGTTATCTCTCTTTGTTATGAATGAGATTTTCCTAAAATTAAAGTAAAAATAATTAAAGAAGTGAAAATTATGCTTGAAATGCTTGACTAAGTTCATTAGTCTGAATAAAAGTAAGAATCATTTAATTGTAATTTTTCTTAAAATTCCTCATATATGAAAATATTTCAAAACTCTACATCAGTCCTTAATTAGTTGTTCAGATAAAGCAGGGGTCATAACTTTCAAAATATACTCGTTTGCCATAGGTAGAGCCACTGCTGCCAGCAAACATCTATAGTCTCGACAGAGTTACCTTTTAATCATCAATGATTCAGAATCTCATCTCTTTAAGAATTATTGATCTAGAGATAAATCCGTTTATAAATGTTTATTTTCTTTGAATTTTTATTTTTTATTTTTCTTAAAAGCCATTGTCCGGGTTTGGTGGCCAGATAGTTGACAATGCCATTCACTGGTTATAATCGGACTGAACAAGTTGGCTCGTGATGAGACCCCTTGTCTTATAATTGTTTGCAATCATAAGCCATTACCCTGGTTTGTTTAGCAGTGTTGGTAATGTCAGCGTATTTTCCCCTATGATCATGGTAAGCAGACTCATGATGAGACCTTTTATCTTTTAAGTTTAAATATATTTCTGGATTATTCTCTAGAAAAATAAGACTCTTTGGGACAGAGAGAATCATTGACTCCTTAAGAGTTAAGAATGACAATTTCAGAGTTAAAGGTGCTTTACTATAAAGTGTCTTTACTTGGTTAAAAATAACTTTTCTTGACTGATAATAGAACTTTGAAAGATCCTAATAAAATTTTGAAATCTCAAAATGATTACAATTTTGATGAAAATTGATTTTTTGCAGATTTTATGATACTTTGCCAACTTCTCTTGATTGGTAATCTCTTCCTTAAGTATGTCTACTTTTGTAATAAGAAAATCAAACTTTACTAAGAGATTTAAGAAAAAGCTAATAGGTGACTATTAACAATTTTTCTCCATGTATACTGACCATTGTTAGGTAACAAATAGGTCTTCCATATAAATAATGGCAAAGTCACCAAAATCAAAGCTGAAATCCGAAGGAAAAGAATTCTTATAATGAGAAAAGAAATCAGTGAACAAAAATAAAAATAAAGAAATCTCTAAAAATGGAAAGGAAAATCCAAGTCTCGCAAGATAAACTCAAACAAGAATGTTTATACCAATGTCTCCAACAATATGAAGAAAAAGAAGATAAGCATGTAATCATTCCTTCTTATGTTGAGATTTAGAAAAACATACCTTGTAGAGTTGTGAATGCTTTAGGCTTTTAGATAACAGTGATAGTAAAATTCAGCGATAATGAATAATTTCTGTTTGATATCAATCTTCTTGTTTCCAAGCATCATCTTAATTATTTTCTAAAAAAGGAATGCTTAAAGAAACAGATTAAAGGTTTAGAAACTTCCTGGTGTAGCTGTTTGGATGAAGATTATCGCTGCTTATTGAAATAAAGCCAGGAGAAGAGTATAAGACTTTGAAAATCTGATTCGACAGAAGATTGAAAGATTTTATGTAGAGCTGCAAAACAGAGTTTTATATCAGCATAATTTACAAACAAAAATGAAACTAGAGTGATGAAATGGAAATTAATGAAAGTGGGTACATGAATCTTACCATTGGATCATTGCTTTTGATCTTACCTGAAAGGTATCAGTTTCTCCAAACTAGCTGACTTCTTATTTTAATTAACATTAAAAACATAAAGAAGTCAAACTAACTAAAATTTTGTAACCCAAAATCATTATTTATTTTATTTACACTAAAGCAAGCAGTAAAATGTAAAGATGGAATGCCTAGTGTTCAAGGGAGTTGAAATTAAAACAAATGCATCAGAAATGAGAATTTTCAGTAATGACTGTTTCTCAAAATATTATTAGTTTCATATACAAAATCAAGACCAAATCCAAGATGATAAAATTTAAATATGAAAATAGAGAGGTCTCGAATTCCATTTTAAATTATGGACTTATATATTTGAAACTGAAATGTATCAAAATGATTTAAATGTACTGCAAATTCGTCATTAACTGCTTTCTTACCATAATTTTTACCCAAGCTAGCTTTTAAAATAACACATAGTTGTATCGGATGATTCACATCAAATGTCTCTTCGCCATGCGTGAATTTTAATTTGCAAGACTTCACTTTTGTTGCCATGCCATATATGGATTAAATGTTAATGGCTCAAAGGCGTGCATTGGAAGTTATTGCATTGGAGATTGCAATGGAAAATTGCCGATAAGAACATGTGCAATGAAATGAAGCGATCGCATCATTAAAGAAATATTATATCGGATATCGAAGAATCAAATGCATCGTGCTTCCCACATTGCAAAATGCACATTGTAGATTCAGAGAAGTGATGTGAGCGTAAAAATGTGATGAAACGATTGCAATATCGGTGATGCGATGGATGTCGTAGCTAATCGGAAATCGGCAAACTTTGGGTACCCAATGTAACACAGTATATTTTTTTGCGATGCCGATATGCGATGAAGAGCGGACCCGATAACTTTTTATGATGGGATTTTAATAACATATCAAATCCGAGATATCGGCCATAAATAAAACTGCAAGGAAGCAATTGCGATATCGGCGATGCGATGAATGACATAACTAATCGGTGATCGGAAATCTTAAGCACCCGATGTAACACAATATGATTGTTGCGATGGCGATATGCGTTGAATGAAGTGGCTAATCGGCAATCGCGATCGGCAATCTTATGCGCACGATATAACAATTCTCAATATGCCGATATGTGATAAAGAATGGACCCAATAATTTTATAATGAACATTTGATAACATATCGGATCCGAGACATCGGTCCTTTTAAAGTTATGCTATTACCATTATTGCGATTGAATGGACGCGATATTTTTTATGAATTTGATTTGAATTTCATATCAGGTGCGGAATTATGTGGTCATCGCAACATCGGTAAAGTCGATTATCGGAGATCGGTGATTTATGTTCATGGAAGTATACTTCACTTGGAAAGCTCCGATATGCGGAGTGCAATATGGCATATGAGTAAGATAATACATCGGATGTCTTTGATGAACAATTTTTTATCAAAAGAAATACTAAGAACTACTCCCGATGAAATCTTATAATGCGATTGGTCCTATGATATTCCTTGAGATTTCAATTGGGTTTTCTAATGAATGAAAGCAAAGATACAAAAATGCTTGAATTCTAATGAATCAAAATTAAATTTCCCTGAACCTGTTTGCAAATTTGAAATGATTTTGCTGCTTACTTCAAGTTTTGAAAAGAAATAAAAACCTGCAAATAAAACAGAACACAAATCAAAAATAAACTAAGGAAAAGATGAATTAATAATGGATGAGAATAAAGTTGTAAATGCGTACCTGAAAGGAATTTGTCTGTAAATTTTACCTGATAAATCTTCAAATTCTTCCTTTGATTAAAATCATCTCATTATTTATTCTAAATCTAACTGTGCAATCAGCCTAAATGAAATCAATAATTCATGTTCATGGAATATAAAATTTACCAGAAATAAATATGAAACTATGCTTCCCTTTCAAAGTGAAACAACAATTTATCACCTCTGCTCATTCCGATTTAATCTTGAGAAAAATATGTATTGTTATAGTGACTGTTCAATAATGCCTTTAGTAAATAAACATGATGCATTTTACAGCATCAGATAATAAACTAAAGGTTAAAATGAGATTAAGCCACTAATTGTAGAAAAATATCAAAATAGATTTAAATGTGTGCACTCGGCAAAATGGGCATCCTTAAGATCAGCTTTTGGAAAATTTCGAGGAAGATAATATGAACTTCATATGATTACCATGACAGGTTAGACTGACTAATAATGATTGAATTAGAATTAAGTTTATCATAGACAGTCATACATTTCATGGGATAATGTGATCATGAAGCTTTATATCCTCAAATCCTTTCCATATAAATTTCACAAGAAAATGTTAGAAGGAAATCTCGAAATAAAGAAAGGTTGCCTTGAGGCGATCGATCCCAAGTGCAATCTTAATTGAATTAATTAAGAATTTATTCAAAATAGGCAGAGCAGAGATATCGTTGTAAGAAATTTAAAAAGGAAAACAATAATAAAACTTTCTGATAGGAAGAAAATGTTTTCACTGAACATGAATGAGAAGGGTTGATTGCTTTGTTTTATTTATATCTACAGAATTGTTGAAAATAAATTAACTACATAAAACAAACTAACTAAATTAATTCTACTCCTATTCTAACCATATACATGAAAATGACTAGGTATAGTCATATTTACAGTGTAACCATTCTCTCATTTTTATTCCCGCATATATGTACAGTTCAAATGTTAGTAATAAAAACACAAATCTAATTAAACTAAGAAAATTAAATATGAAATCAAAATGTACAGTTATTGTTAGTAACTGATTTAAAATCTCTTTCTCATGAAATTTCCTTTCTAATTCGATACCAATTGGATCACAAAAATCTAGATGGATTTCCATTAATGATTGGGAAATGTTAAAAAGAGGAGATGACAGGCCGAATTGTGGATATGAGTTTTCAAATTCAAAGGCCTGGAAAAAATTGTTAGTGTTGTGTACAAATGTTAAGCTATTAACCATTTCCTTTGAGAGAAAAATTTCCAAAGATTTTTCAAATGAATTAATGAAAAATAGATGGAAATCTTTCAAATGAAATGGAAAATTATTAATTGAATTAAATTGCTGGCCAGATTGCAAAAATACATTCTCTTGTTGACATTGCCTTTGAAAAGATAGAAGCTCTTGATGAAACATTAGCATTGATTTAAATTGGAATATTAATATCTTTTGATGCTCATGATTATAATATGAAACTTCGATTTCCCAATCGGACAATGCATCAATTGAGTGTTTGATAGTAAGGTGTTCAATATGCCAGCGAAAAGTGTGAAAATTTTGCAAAATAAAATCAGAAAATAAATCTAAATTTAAACAAAATAACTGTGAAAGAAAAACTAAAATGAAATCACTATTTATACAACTAATGTTACAGCACAATTGGGATTGTTTTGAAATATTTTTTCTTTCATAAGGATAGGCTAGAATTATGAAATTTTGGTAATTTCGAATTCCAACTTGTGAAATAGAAAACGAATTATGATTAGGAATAGTAATAGGAGTTTGATCCTGATATGAATCATAAATTGGAATGTTTTCTTGAATGGTGAAATCATGAAGATAATTTGTTGCTCTAAAATGAGGATTAGTTGGGATAATTCCTAAATTGAAGCGTTCCTCATTTTCAGATGTTATTTGCATTTTCTCATGAGCATTCTCTTGAGAGGAATAGAAATCAACATCCTCAATGTCAGAGTAATTATCATAAATGATTTCACAATATTCTCTATAATTCCCTTCTATCTCATCCAATATATCAAAACAAGGAGGGATAAGAATTTCATGTTCATTAATGACAAAAGAATGATCATTAATTGCTTCTCTATCTTGATAAAAACTTAATGGTAATTCATTTAGATCAGCCTCTGTATTTTCTGAAATATCATTAATACCAAGAGGGGAAAAATTACCATTAAAAATATTAGGATAAAGGGAAAAATGTGAACCTGAAACAATGCATTTAAAACTGTCTCTATTTGAGAACTCTTGTGCATTATGGTCATTGTAAATTTCAGATTGGAGATCATTCCTTTGTGTGTGTATGCTTTCTTGAAGAATGCTGCTTTGCTTCTCTGATTTTGGCATTTGCTCATCATGGAGAAATTCAGAAATTTGTACAACAGTTTGCATTTTAATTGCTGGTTGTACTTGCTGATTTGCGATTTGATTTTCCAAATTTACTTCAAAGTAGCTTTCATATTTCAAGGCGGCTTTTTCTCCAAAATTGTTGTTGTTGTCTTCTTGCATTTGAATGGAAATATTTTCCAAGCTTTGTGAAACCACTTCATCACAATTTATTCGCACATCCAAATTGGGATTCTCATTTATATTGGAAGGGGATGGAACAAAGCTTGAATTAATTTCATATGGATTGGGAATGGTTGGAAGAGAACAAATATATTCAAACCAACTTAATGATTCTTCTTCCGTAGGTTTATCTTCGTCTTTAAATCTTAAGCAATTCAAATGAAATCGAATATTAAAATCATTAACAGACTCATTTTCAAACCTTCGTAGATATTCAATTTCTTCACATACCTGTTCATAATCGTAGCCGTCAAATTTAGAAATGAGAATTGTAACAAATTGATCCCAGCTGTGAATTGAGGCAGCTGGAAGAGTTTTACACCATTTTCTAGCTTTTGCCACAAATGTGAGAGTAAAGATTCTGCATAAGATGCCTTCATCAATTCCTTGAAAATCATATTTTGAAAAATTTTGAATAAATTGAAAGACATGATTAAAAGCAGAAGAATTTCTCTTACCAATAAACTTTGCCTGAGACAAGAGTCTTACCACTTTGGGTGGAGTATTGGAGGATGCACGTCCATGGATACAACTCCAAATTGGAAGTTTTAGAGGAGCCATTGCAATAAATAAAATATTAAAATTTGAAAAGACTCCAATAGACAAAAAATCACAGGCCCTCCTTCTAGCGCCAAAAATTTTGATGCCTGGAAAATCGCTGCAACAACATTGGGGGATAACCACCCGGTCCGGACCTTAAAGCAGCTCCTTTTCTGTTTGGTGTGGTGGCTCCGACTGGTTTAACTAGGTCCAGTTACCTTCTCCCTATTGCTATTGGTTTATAATGTATCTTTAACTACCAATAGATAGGGATATTAGATCACTTCTTCTTGCTGATCAGGCAAGAGAATGACCCTTAAGCTGATTTGGGCCCAGCCAAGCCACAACTAAAATTTTGCCTCTTTGAGGAGAGGACTTAAAAGAATGTATAATTTACTCTAAATGCAAGCTTATTCTACGATACAAGCAAAAGAAACTAATCTAAATCCTATCTTAATTACGCAGATATAGATCTAACCCAACTAAGAGCAAGATAATCAAAATATTGGGATTTAAATATGTCTTGTTTACAATGAATATCAAGTTAATGAAGTAGTTCAGTTAACTGATACTATGGTTCCCAAAACACATTCTATTGAGACCTTAAAACTTGAAATAATAAACTAATAACATTCCAGGAAGTAGTTCACAAAAATGATATTGATTATCAAATCAATAAATCCAATAATTGAATAATGATATGTGGAAATAGTTCACAACACATTACCATTCAATAAATTGGTTTCCTAAGATAGATTTCAGAGTATGTAGTTACTCAAAAATGAGAAATTAATCCATAAAAACAGAGATACATAATAACAAGATTGAGACAAATTACCCATATTGACAATAGTGCACAAACATGAATAAAATGACACATTCCTGTCACCATAAAATTAAAACTGATATTTGAAACAGTAGTATTAGAAATACCATTTTATTGCATCCATTTCTCTGTCCTTGGTCTCTAACAGCCCTTGACATTGCTTGAACTTCTGCCTTCAAAACTAGAGCCACAATAGTGCAAACTCTGCCCCTCATGCATAATTCAATATAAAAAGGGAAAATCCTCAATAATCCCCAGATCTGAGATTTTCTCTCCTCCCTCCTACAACTCTAAATTCTAATTACAGTAGTGCTTTTAGAAGTCTGAAATTGCAGAGGAGAGCAGCCCCCTATTACGTTCTGAAATCTATTATTTATACTATTTGCAAAGGAATTTTGGAGAGAAGAATTTTTTGAAGAGAAATCTGCCAAATACAATTTTACTTGCTCAAAATTCTGATTTTCAATTGCTGGAGCATTCTCATTGACTGAGATCTTTTTCTCCATATTTCTTCCACTATTTTCCTGCAAAAAGAAATCAAAATAAATTAAAATGCAACAATAAAATCAACATGGCATTGTTGGCCTTTAAATCAAATCCAATCAAATTCTATTTAAATAAATAATTGAAAATAAAATATAAAGTTTCTCTGATGCCTGGGATGGTTTGATTGGTAAAGAATATCATTGACCAATGGATCTGCATTTAGAAGAGGCTTTGGACAAATGAAAATGAAGAAAATAACTCAGAAAATTGATTTTGTTTTTAAAATTCGGAGCCTGATCTTCTGCCTGATGTTTGACCCAATAAATGATCAAATCTATTGGTGAAACCTCCTCCAAAATGTTCTCCTTGATTTTCTCTTTCCAATGAGCTATCCTGGGCCTCATTTGGCCAAGTATGACTCAATTTATGAGCCTCCAAAATTGATGGATCAAATCTGGCATGAATCTGGAAATTCTGTTGCTGGGCTAAAGAAATCAAAATTTTCATTAAGAATTAAATCCTAAATTAGAATTCTAATTAATTCTAAATTAATTGTTAATTATAAACTAAACTAATTATTAATAACCTATTTATTAATCTAACTGACTCATATCTAATTAGCGATTTATAAACAAATCTATTCTAATTAAAAACTAATCAATATTAATCTAAATGATGTTTAAATTTTAATTTAATCAAATTAATTAAATGTTATAAATTAATTAATTTAATTAATATAATATATTACATATTACATGTTAATATATAAACTAATATTTAATATATATTAACCTACCCTATTCCTTACTTACTCCACTCATACTCCTTACTTACTCCACTCATAATATATAAACACATTAGAACTAACATATCACCATACGTATGAGTGAAAGGAACTAGTCGTTGAACCAAACTATTTAAAACTTTGTTTGTATTCCTTTTCGCTTATCGGCACTTGGGATTTTCGCTTATCGGCACTTCGCATCGAGATAGGTAATGAGGTTTTTTTTAAATGTGTTAATGCAAAAGTCCCGATGCGATATCGCATCTGGCCATCGGGGTTCTTGAAACTTGTTTAATGAAAAAGCTCCGATGCGATTAAAAAGTCCCGATGCGATATAATTTTTATATATTAAATATTAATTTAATTAATTTAATTATATTAAATAATAATTAATTTAATTAATTTAATATTTAATATTAAAAATCAATTTTATTTTGGTTTTATTTTATGAATTTAAGTTTTTAAACTACAGCTAAAAATAAAACTACAGCCACTTAGAAAAAAAATGAAAAATAATAAAAATAAACTCAGCCACTTGAATGTTTGGTTTTTCGAGATTTAAGATTTGATTTGGAAATTGGAGTGAATTTCTTAAGTCTCGATGCTTAATTATTTGGTTGCATAACTAAAAACGGAAAAATGTTAGTAAAAAGAACTCGCTATAAATTAATATTTAGAATGAATGCATTATTGAACTAATTTATTTACAAAATGCAATAGTGTACATTTTATGCAATTTTAACCCAGGGCACATAAATAATCAGATTTTCAAATGAGTGCCATTTTCAAACCAGTTGACCAAATGAGACCAAACAAGCGTTAATGTTAAGCTTATAGAAAACTGATTCTAACAAAGCAATCAAAACAAGAATCCAAAGAAAACTAAAAATTAACAAAAGCGTAGGGCAATCAACTAAAATAAAAATCCAAAAAGGTGTTTAGCCAAAATTTTTATAGAAAGGGTCCCCATTATTTGAGTTGAGCAAACCAATAATGGGGGGGGGTTGTGTTTTCAGCGCAACAATTGGCAATGCACGGGAGAAGAACTAGTTATCTCTGCTTGATATGAATGAGATTTTCCAAAAATTAAAGTAAAATAATTTAAAGAAGAGAGAATTATGCTTCAAATGTTTGACATAGGTTCATTAGTCTGAATAAAAACCAGAATCATCTCACTGTAATTTTTCTTAAAATTCCTCATAAATTAAAATATTTCAAAACTCTATATCAGTCATTAATTAGCTGTAGAGATAAAGCAGGGGTCACTTTACAGCTTAGCTTTTAAGATATACTCATTTGTCACAGGTAGAGCCACTGTTGCCAGCAAACATCCATAGTTTCGACAGGGTTACCTTTTAGTCATCAATGATTCAGAATCCCATCTCTTTAAAAATTATTGATCTAGAGATAAATCCATTTATATATGTATTACTTTTTTATTTTATTTTTTTTTAATTAAATCTTAAAAGCCATTGTCCTAGTATGGTAGCCAGATAGTTGACAATGCCATTCATTGGTTAAAATTGGACTGAACAAGCTGGCTCGTGATGAGACCCCTTGTCTTATAATTGTTTGCAATCATAAGCCATTACCCTGGTTGTTTAACAGTGTTGGTAATGTCAGTCTATTTTTCCCCTATGATCATGGTAAGCAGGCTCACGATGAGACCTCTTATCTTTTAAGTTTAAATATACTTCTGGATTATACTCTAGAACAATAAGATTTTTTGGGACAGGGAAAATCATTGACTCCTTAAGAGTTAAGAATGACAATTTCAGAGTTAAACGTGCTTTGCTGTAAAGTGTCTTTACTTGGTTAAAAATAACTTTTCTTGACTGATAATAGAACTTTGAAAAATCCTAATAAAATTTTGAAATCTCAAAATGATTACAGTTTTGATGAAAAATGAATTTTTTCAGATTTTATGATACTTTGCCAACTTCTCTTGATTGGTAATCTCTTCCTTAAGTATATCTACTTTTATTAAGAAAATCAAACTTTACAAAGAGATTTAAGAAAACGCCAATAGGTAACTATTAACAATTTTTTCTCCATGAATGTTGACCATAGTTAAGTAACAAGAAGGCCTTCCATATAAATCATGGCAAAGTCACCAAAATCAAAACTGAAAACCAAAAGAAAAGAATTCTTATGCTAAAGTGAGAAAAGAAATCAGCAAACAAAACAAAAATGAAAAAATTTTAAAAGTGAAAAGGAAAATCCAAGTTTCAAAAAATAAATTCAAACAAGAATGTTTATACCAATGTCTCAACAATATGAAGAAAAAGAAAATAATCGTGTAATCAATCATTCTCATGTCGAGATTGGGTAAATCATACCTTGCAGGGTCGTGAGTGTTTTAGGATTTTTGAATAGCAGTGACGATTAAAATTCAGCCACAATGAAAACTTCCTATCTGGTATCAATCTTCTTGTTTTAAAGTATCATTTTAATTATTTTCTAACAAAAAAAAGATGCCTAAATAAACAAACTAAAGGTTGAGAAACTTCCTGATGTAGCTGTTTCGACGAAGATTATCGCTGCTTCTTGGAATTAAGCCAAAAGAAGAGTATGGACCTTGAAAATCTGATTTGGCAGAAGATTGAAAGATTTTATGAAGCGCTGCAAAACAGAGTTTTATATCAGCATAATTTAAAAACAAAAATGAAACTAGAGTGATGAAATGGAAATTAATGAAAGTGGGTACATGAATCTTACCATTAGATCATTGCTTTTGATCTTACTTGAAAGGTATCAGTTTCTCCAAAGTGGCTGACTTCTTATTTTAATTAATATTAAAAACATGAAGAAGTCAAACTAACCAAAATCATATAACCCAAAATCCATTATTTATTTTATTTAAACTAAAGCAAGCAGTAAAAATGGAATGCTTAGTGCTCAAGGGAATTGAAATTAAAAGAAATGCATCAGAAATGAAAATGAGAATTTGCAACAATGACTGATTTTCAAAATATCATAAGTTTCATGTAAATTCCATGATTTTATAAATTGTCTAGAATCAAGACCAAATTCAAGATAATAAAATTTAAATATGAAGATAGAGAGGTCTTGAATTCCATTTTTAATTATGGAATTATATATTAAAACTGAAATGTATGAGAAATCAAAATGATTTGAATATGCTGCCATTTGGTCATTAACTGCTTTCTTGCCATAGTGGTTACCCAAGCTTGCTTTTTAAAATAACACATTGTCGTATCAGATGATTCACATAACATGTTTCTTCACCATGCTTCAAATTTAATCTGCAGAACTTCATCTTTGCTATGCCATATATCGATTAAATGTTAATGGCTCAAAGGCATGCATTGGAAGCTATCGCATCGGAGATTGCAATGGCAAATTGCTGATAAGAACATGTGCAATGAAATGAAGCGATCGCATCATTAAAGAAATATTATATCGGACATCGGAGAATCAATTGCATCGTGCTTCCCACATCGCAAAATGCACATTGTAGATTCAGAGAAGTGATGTGAGCGTAAAAATGTGATGAAACGATTGCAATATCAGCGATGCGATGGATGACGTAGCTTAATCGGCAATCGGGAAACTTTGGGTACCTGATGTAACACAATATATTTTTTTGTGATGCCGATATGCGATGAAGAGTGGGCCCGATAACTTTTATGATGGGATTTCAATAACATATCGGATCCGAGATATCGGCCATAAATAAAACTGCAAGGAAGCAATTGCGATATCGGGGATGCGATGAATGACATAACTAATCGGCGATCGCGATCGGCAATCTTAAGCGCACGATATAACAATTCTCAATATGCCGATCTGCGATGAAGAGTGGACCCGATAATTTTATGATGAAAATTTGATAACATATCGGATCTGAGACATTGGCCTCTTTTAAAGTTATGTTCCTACCATTATTGCGATTGAGCGAACGCGATATTTTTTATGAATTTGATTTGAATTTCATATCGGGTCCAGAATTATGTGTTTATCGCAATGTCGGTAAAGTCGATTATCGAAGATCGGCGATTCATGTTCATGAAAGTATACTTCACTTGGAAAGCTCTGATAAGCGAAATGCAATATGGCATATGAGTAAGATAATACATCGGAGGTCTTTGATGAACAATTTGTTATCAAAAGAAATACTAAGAACTACTTCCGATGAAATCTTGTGATGCGAATGGTCTTATGATATTTCTTGAAATTTCAATTGGGTTTTCTAATGAATGAAAGCAAAGCTAAAAAATGCTTAAATTCTAATGAATCAGAATTGAATTTCCCTGAACCTGTTTGCAAATTTGAAATGAATTTGCTGCTTACTTCAAGTTTTGAAAACAAATGAGAACCTGCAAATAAAACAGAACACAAATAAAAAATAAACTAAAGAAAAGATGAACTAATAATGGATGAGAATAAAGTTGTTAATGCGTACCTGAAAGGAATTTGTCTATAAATTTTACCTGATAAATCTTCAAATTCTTCCTTTGATTAAAATCATCTCATTATTTATTCTAAATCTAAGTGTGCAATCAGCCTAAATGA
>APFE030913252.1:17409-31984 GCA_000404065.3 Pinus taeda
CATTTTTCAATGCGCACCGAGAGGAAGTAGACTGCGTTGTCCAGAATGTAGGAGTGCCTGAAACGAGTGGCAGAATGACCCCCGAACGGACAAGCCATGGACCGCCCTCTGCCGCGCCCTCTTCCTCGTTGCCGTGGCGGGCGGGAGCCTTCTGAGGAGTCAGAGGATTGAGGTCCATCGGCCACAGACCTGGCTCTCGAACCCCCCCTCCTGCAGGCGCCCCTCTGTCGATCTCTCGCCATGTTTCCCGCTCGCCGCTGTCAATGCTACACTGGGGAGGCTGCGCGATAGAACAATCACAACAATTCTTCCAAGACCGAGCTCGGGCCGTCAAGAGAATGGCGCCCAGACAGAAAACAAGCCAGGCCCGACCAATTAACCAGGTGGAGCAAATTCGAAAGACCTTGCGAACATTACCAGGAGCCAAAGCACTCAGGAAGGCTGCGTTATGGGCGTACTGACTCCCCTTGCCCCTCAAAACCACCAGGCCACACCAGAAATCATCAAGGTCGCTCAGGATGAAGTCTGGTTGCTCAGAACCAGAGCTTCTCCCATCGGCACAATAAACCTCTCGGCACATCGAACCAGAACCACAGTCATATATGCCTGTTGCAGTGTAGGAGGGCCGGTAATTAACGTTGGCCGGACGGCTACGAGAGCCTTCGGTCCAGATGTCACGCGGCGGCGGCCACTTGGCAGTTAATGCGACCGTCCTCGCCCTTAAAAGCTTACCTAACACCCGCATCCGGGAGTAAGAGGTCCTGAGTTGCCAAAGACAGGCAATCGTTCTGAAGATGGTGATTTGTTGATTCATTGAGCTTACCTGAGAAGGGGGGGCCATTCAGATCAACTCCTTGATTGGCTAAGCGATCAGCAACTTTGTTGGCTTCTCTCTTTACATGCTGGAAGGAGATACTGTTAGTGCCCTTGAGCGTCACTTCCAGGGATTCTAGTCTTCTAAGCAGTCGCCAACTGGAGGAAACTTTGGTAGCAGGAGTTCCAGATTGAATTCTTATGGCGGCGTTGATCAGAATCTGGGAATCTCCCTCGATAGTTAGCGGATAATAACCGTGTTGATCTGCAATGCCTATACCTGTCCAAAGTCCTTCCAATTCAGCTGCATTGTTGGTGTCGTGCCCAATCGAGCCAAAGAAGATATGCTGAATGTCCCCTTTGTCATTGCGAATTACTCCTCCAAATCCTGCTGGTCCCGGATTCCCCTTTGCTGCTCCATCGAAATTTAGCTTGAAGGTATTCAGGGTCGGGGGGGACCAATGAGAGGGGGAGACAGTCTTGCGAGATGTCTGAGATGCTTTTGGTGAAAGATGGGAGACATGAATATCCCATGACTTCCATACATTTATCTCGAGGGGGGAAGACGGCCAATCTGAGTCCTGCCAGGTCCGGAGCATAAGGGTTTCTTGAATATTTTGCTTGAATAGAGTCCAGAGGATGTCTGGGGGGCGACTCTTACTATTGAAAACTCTATTGTTTCTTTCCTTCCAGATGGTCCAATATAGAAAGCCAGGGATTAGGGTCCATAGAGTGTTCAGAAGGGGGCTTTGATAAGGCGTTTTGGGCCAGGTTCGTAGGAGATTAGCAATGTCTGCATGGCAGTTGCCTGATCTTTGTGTACATCTTTCAATGTTATCCCAAAGAAATCTGGCAAGGGGACAATATTCCATTAGATGAAGGATGGTTTCAGAGTGAAGTGAACAGTTTGGGCATTGAGAGGGCCCTGTGAAACCTCTGCGTTGCAGATTATCCCATGTCAGAATTCGATTTTTGCTCAGGAGCCATAGGAAAGTGGAGACCTTGGGCCATATGGGCAATTGCCAGATGTTGCTCCATAACTGATCTTTGTCATTGGTGTTTGGAGCGTATCTGATATTATAAGCCTCCTTAGTTGTGAAGACTCCTTTGATTGTGTGACCCCACCGTAATCTATCCTGTTTGTCTGACTTTTTGATCTTCCGCTGTTTTAGTTCCTGCTCAATATCCTCATGAGATTCTCCCTGCCAGTCCTCCTGCCAGGTATGCGCTGGCTTCCATAGTTGAAAATCTGTGCCTTCAGTGGGTATCCAAAATTGGGTGATGCTTTCCAGGTTGTTGCGCTGCATGTAATTTTGCCAGAGCGGTTTTGGAAAGATCGTAGCAAGCGGTGGGAGTTGCTGCCATGAGTCATGCCAGAACCGCGCAGAGTCCCCTGCTCCAACGTCCCAAAAGCTGTTTTCTTGAATGAAAGAGCTTTGTAGGCTAGCAGCATTCCATATCAGTGATCCTGAGCTGCTAGGGTTGAATCGTATTAGATCAGCCCAGTTACTTCCCGAGGCATATTTGGCTTGCCAGAGCTTCGCCCATGGTATGTGTGGTTTAACCAGCCAGCTCCACCATATCTTGGCGCCCATAGTGTTGTTGCTGTGGAATGGGTCCCTGAGTCCCAGTCCTCCCTTTGACTTTTGCTGGCACACCTCTGACCATTTTACTAAGGCCCATTTTTTATTTAGACCCGATGATCCCCAGAGAAAGTTTCTTTGTAGATTACGAATACCTTTCAGGACCCATTTCGGAGCTGCAAGAATGGAGAAGAGATAAAGAGGCATAGTTTGAAGCACCGATTTTATTAGGATCAAGCGACTAGCAATATTGAGAGTCCTGAACGTCCATGAAGATAGTTTTGCTTCAAGCTTGTCCAGGAGCAATTTCCATGAAGATTGATTGAGAGCTGAGAGCATAAGAGGGGCACCAAGATATTTGGAAGGTAGCACTGCCGTGGAGAAGCCGAGAATGCGATTTATGTTTCGCTGAGTTGCAGGAGGCGTATTGAAGAAGAAGAGTTGAGATTTAGAGGCGTTTATGGATGTGCCTGAGGCGTCTGAGAAGAGATCAAGAAGAGCTTTGAATGATTTGGCTTCAGCTGAGGAGGGGTGTCCAAACAGCATCGTGTCATCAACAAATTGTTGATGCGAGGAAGGAGGTAGACCATGGAGAGCAATACCTTTGATGGTTTTAGAGGCGACAGCATGATGGATGAGGCGACTTAGACCTTCCGCCATTAGGACAAAAAGGAAGGGGGAGAGGGGATCCCCTTGCCTGATACCTCTCGAGGGGCGGAAAGGTTTTGAGGGAGAGCCATTGAGAAGGATGGAGAAGCTAGGCGAGGAGATGAGGTTCATTATCCAGCGAGTCCAGGTGGGACAAAAGCCAAAGGCAATAAGCATATGCTGAATATATTCCCAACTGAGTTTATCAAAAGCTTTTGAAAGATCAAGCTTCATGATCATACCTGGCTTTCTGAGAACCTTCAAGGAGTGAATAACCTCATTGGAAAGTATGATACCGTCCATGATTTGGCGACCTTCGACATAACCAGTCTGCTCTGGAAGAATTAGAAGAGGCAGGAGGGGTTTGAGTCTATTGGCGATGACTTTGGATATGAGCTTGTAAATGACATTGCATAGGGCAATGGGACGGAATTTGTCTGGCGTATGAGCTTCCTCCCCTTTGGGAACAAGCGCAATGAATGTGGAATTCAAGGAGGGGAGGAGCCAGTGCATGGTTCGTGATTCCTCTACCAGATCCCAGATTTCGCTACTTATTAGATCCCAAAATTCATGAAAAAAATTAGCTGTGAATCCATCTGGACCAGGAGCCTTACCGTCCTTGAGCTGCGCCATCGCATCCTCTACCTCTTGCTTGGAGACCGGTTGTAGAAGGCTTTTGTTGTGATCTTCTGTAATGAGTTTGGGAATATGCCTTGTAATCTGTGAGATGGCCTCCGTCCTGCTTCTTATTGGCTCTTTGAGAATATCTTGGAAGTGGTCTCTTAGCTCTGTTTCCATGTCTTCATGCCTTTCAAGTTTCTCCCCCTGACTGTTGTTGATGAAGGCAATATTATTAGTCATTCTTCTCTGGATAGTAGTGCGATGGAAGAATTTGGTGTTTTTTTCCCCTTCCTTGAGCCATTTTACTCTGGACTTTTGACGCCAAAGTATCTCCTCTTGCGATCTTCTTGCCTCTAGGGCTGTCCAAAGGTTGTGCTCTTGTTGGGCTAGTTCTTCTGTTCGCCCTTCTGTGATGATGATTTGTTGGAGAGCTTTCATGTCCTGTTCTAAATTTTTTCTAGACTCTGTGATATTTCCAAAGTGATTTTTGTTCCAGGCCTTCAGCACTTGCTTAAGGTGCCTTAGTTTTTGCTGAAATATGTACATTTTTGCCCCTGCAGGAGGGGCGAAGGTTTTCCAAGCTGTATGGACTGTTTCCTTGAAGTTTGGGTGACTGGACCAGAAAGCCTCGTAGCGAAAAGGTCTATTGCTTGGTTTCCCGGGTCTGGTCCATTGCAGCATGATGGGCCAGTGATCCGATCCCTCTTGAGGCAGAATGGAGGCTTGAAAATCGCCCCCCAAGTGAATGGCGCAGTCTGAGAGGAGGAATCGATCAAGACGAGAGGCAATATGGTGTATTCCTTTACGTTTGTTCGTCCAGGTGAAGGTCCCATTAGAAGTTTGCACATCGATGAGAGAATTTGTGCTGATGTATTCCCTGAAGCTGGTGCTGTCGTCCTCTAGTTTCCTGCGCCCTCCTGTTTTTTCTGCCAGGTGCGTGATGATGTTAAAATCGCCCCCACTGATCCATAGTGGGTATTGCCTGGAAGAGTTCAGTTTTGTTAGCGCCTCCAGTGCTTTTATTTTGAGCTGTGTGTCTTGAGGAAAGTAAGTATTGGTAAGATGGCCATGAATATCTGTACCAATGAGATGAACAGTGGCCTGAATGAAATGCCGGGTTGCCTGGAAGTCTTGCAAATGAAGGATCTGCGGATTCCAGGCTATAGAAAGTCCACCTGATGCCCCCATTGCATCAATAGAGATGGATTGACTTCCACTCCAAGTCTTACTAAAGAGCTGCTCTATGGCTGTGATGGAACTCTTAGTTTCTTGAAGAAATATTATTGCTGGTTTTTCAGACTGTATCATGCTTCTTAACATTCTGTGTTTTGCAGAGCTGTTGAGCCCTCTCATATTCCAGGAGATGAGCTTCATGAGGAACTATGCGGTTGGGCCTTATAGAACCTGGTTAATTTCGGGAATCTTCCTGATTCCATTAATTGTTCACCTAAGATGATGGTTCGCTGCAACTCTGTTTTGCGTCCCCTTTTCTTAGTTTCTTTTAAGATTTTCCTTCCATCCCAGGGGCTACCTGCCTGAACTCCTAGGCATTTTTTGTGCTGAGCTTTGTTTAGTACTACCTCCAATCTGTCTATATCCCCAGGGTGTATGTTGGTGTAGGCTTTCTTCTTGCATGCTTCCTCCAATTTGAGGATGTCCAACCCATCCAGACTTACAGTTTCCATGTCTTCCTCCATGTTGATGGGAACATTCATTTGATCTGCCATTGCTTCTTCATGTAGGCTGAGAGCGAGAGCAGCGTCTAGTTCCATATCTGAGATCTGTGGATCTTTTTCTGCCATCGGCGTTTTTTGTTTTGACTTTAGAGGAGCTCCTATTATCTCTGAGGCAGATAGGTGTGGTGGGTTTTGAAGTACTGTGGCCTCATGCATGGGGGGCGGAGGGGCGGAAGAGCTTTGATTGATCTGAGGATCAGTGTGGTCCTTAGGAGTGAGGATCTGGAATCTGTTCGAGGTGTCAGGCTTCGAATGGCTGGAGGAGGGATCTTTCTGGGGTTTTGGAGAGGAGGGGGTAGCATTCGTTTTTTTAGCATGTCTTCGACGCTGGGGAATTTTAACAAATCCATCGGTATCTTGAACAGGATCCTTAGCTATGGGCTGGCTTTGGACATTCAGAGGACATTCCCTAAACAAGTGCCCATGTTGATGGCATTTTCTACAGCGGAAAGGAATGTGTTCATAGTCAAGAGGTTGAGTCCATTCATAGTCATCGTGATAGAGGCTTACCGATTCCGCAAGGGTCTTTTTGAGTTGCAGCTGGACGCAGATCCTGGCATAGGAAGCGGATCCTCGTCTCTTTGTCTCCTCAGCAGTCTTGAGGAAGGTTCCAATGCTGTTGCCGATATCTTGTAGAGTTTCTTCTTTCCAGTATTCCATGGGTAGAGAGTACATGCGGATCCATACCGGCACCTGACTTAGGTCTTCCGTGTCTGGATTGAATCTGGGTTTCCAATTCCTCAGGAAGAGACCCGCTGAATTGAAGAAATAGGGGCCTCCTTCAAATACTCTGGTTTTATCTTCTAAGCAGGTGAAGATAACCGTGAAGAAGCCTTTAGGGCCCATGAGCACCGAGACATGCCCTTTAGGCTTCCATTTGGAGGCGATCCACCCGTACATGGCTTTTTCTGTAGGCCAGAAGCCTAAAAATTTTCCTATGAGTGCATGATCTGACATATATTGTATCTCGCCATTGATTCGTTGGCTTGGCAGCTCCACTCGAATTCTCTCTGGCGCTTTGGGGATGCATGTTGTAGATCTTGTCCTTGTCTGTGTCGTGTTAGGTTGCTCTGGCATTTCTTCATCAGTCTGTACTGTCTGATCTGGATCTTGTGGCTGTTCAGTGTTCTGTGTCGACTCAGAGAACAGATTCGCGGAGGCCTGTGTCTTTTCGAGTGCGCCGTCAGCAGGGGTAAAGGAGCGCGTAGGAGGGGAAGGCTGGGTGCCCCCCCCCTCCCGTTTGGGAGGACATATTGCTCTGAGCAGTCAGACTCTGTTAACGTTACCGGAATCGATTCTGCAGTGAACACTGTGTGCGGCCCGTGAGCAAGGAGCAGGACTGCGCATTGGCAGCCAGTTGCAGAGCTCTGCTAGGGTTAGGTCCAGCAAAAAAGCGTTTTTCCCAACCAGGCAGAATTAGGCCACTCTTAACTACTTACATTTATTTGAAATTAATACAAATTTAAAAACCATGTATTCCTCCAAACTTGCATTAGCCACAACATGTGGCCACTCCATCACATTGATGCCTAGGTCTAGATGCTCTTGCATCAGACTCCCAAAGTTTAAATTAATCATGATCTCCTAATCATGCACTTCTGATCTATGTCCTCCTGGATCCCATACTTGGTTTGGTAGTCTGTCCTTGGTTACTTTTGTTGTTGTTTGTCCCTCAAATATCCATCCTTTATGCTGTAATGCCCCATTTGCTATGCTCTTACTGTCTGTTGTTGTCCTTTTCACATATTTTCTTGTTGTTTTGCTCACTCTAATTCGCAGTTTTCCATTCCCTTCACCTGTACCATTCCTTCTAGTCAATCTTCCTTTCTTATTTTGTCCTATATTTTTTTTATTGGAATGATGTTGTATGAGTTTCCACAACTCATCCAATTCTTTGTCCACTTCACTTCTCATATGTTGAATACTATTCTCCTACATCCGATTGTGTTATTGAATAAGAACATCATAATCTTTGTGCCCATAACCTTCAATATAAATTTCTGAAATATACAAATGCCTTCTCCATTTATTCTCTACAATAATTCTAGGTCCTTCTTATGGTTTCTCATTCATGACTTCATCATTCCTTACTTCAAATTCTAGCATACCTATAACTCCACAAATTTCTTAGAAACTTAGAATTCTTCTTGCTTGTTTAGCTACTTGGAATATTTCTTCTTCCAGTAACTTCATTTCTTCACTCTTAAGGATTATGGCATCATATTCATCTGCATCTGAAATGTCATCTTCAGCCTTTTCTCCATCAATAAATCCCTGCAGTCTAATAGTAATTCTGTTACTATCATCTATTGATCTCATTTCTAGTTCAACACCCCCATACTATAGATTCAAAACCATTTCATTTTTCTAAGACATTCTAATCTCACCCTTCATTATTTTTGTTCTTCAGAATTAACTTCTTGGTTCAAATTGACTTCACATTTCTTTTTTCCTGCATATAAATCTTCATCAAAATTAATCAATTCAATAGACACAAATACTTTACCTTGCTTCCTCATTATTCCAACAGTTCTGACAACTCCGTCATTCTCATTCAATTCTGGTTGTACAGTTTGATCACTTATTGTTTGGCTTTCTTGCCTTCTCTTCAAAAGACTTGACTTATGCCACAAATATGTCATCTCATTTGGAATTTCTTCCAACAGTTCTGCACAATCTTCATTGTATGCATCATTTGTCTTTAATACTTCTTTACTCTGGCTTCCTTCAAGGTCAATAATATCCAATGATTGTTTAACATCTACAAAGTTTTCTATATCAATCTTCAGTAGTTGCTCTCCTTTGGCTTCAATATTCAACAATTGTCCAATATCTACATAATTTACTACAACTATGTTTAAAATCTACTCTTCCCCTTGTATCACATGATTATGTGAATTTCCTTCCTTTAGCTTCTGAAAAATCATATCTACGTTGTTCCCTTCACTTCTGACAACACTAAGCAGTCGCCTTACTTTAGTGTATCCTTTGATCTCAATAATTCTTTTTCCATCCTCCTTTTGACTTATCCTTTGGATATCACCTGATTGTACATCTTCCTTCACTTAACTGTAACATTTCTCCTTATTCTGCATATGACTATGAGTAGTCATCTCTTCACTTGTTAAGATAACATTTTCCAATAACTACTTGTCTTCCATCAAGTCCATATCTCATGCAAACACACAACAACTTTCAATTTTCTAAATACAATACCTTTCATCTTCTTTTGATGCTCCAAGCACGAATCCTCCATCATAGATCTTTTGTGTTTCAACAGATTCTTCTTGTTGTGACTCCATTCCTTTGAGTCTTTCCTTTTCTAACAAATCAATATGAATTTGTTCAAGTTCCATGGACTCGTTCATTAGCTTGCCATTCCAATAGCTTCCACTTAACCCTTTTCTTCATTCTCCATCTATATTTTTGGTCTTTACTTGTCTTTCTTTGTATTACTAGACTAATCTCTGGTTCTTCACTCTGCTGCTAGTTGTTATACTGCTGCAATCTAATGCATTCCTCAAATTCATTCTCATGTTTCTGATCATCCCTTTTAAATTGCTATTTCCATCCATCTTCATCATGTTGAATTAATACTTTTGTCTCCTTCATGTCTCTGAGGACATAACTTCCCTGCTGCTCCTGATATTTCATCTCACCTTCAAAAAATCTCTGCTAAATTTCTCTGATTTCAGCATCATATTTATTAATGCAATCTTCCACACATTTTTTTCCATCAAGTTCTACAAGCTTCATTTCTCCTTCAGGTTCCTTGATCAACCTTTCCAATAATTTTATTTCCTTGTGAAATCTCTCCAGCAGTTCATCACAATTTCCATTCTCAGCTTCATTCATTTCCTGACAATCCTCCTGAGTTGTCATGTTTTCTACACTATCATATTGCAAGCATCTTTCATCAATTACATTAAACAAATTCATTGGTTTACCTTATTGTAGTACCACTATGGCATTTTCATTAGACTTTTGGTCTATATCAACCTCATTTGGTTGTTTCACACCAAACAGAATTTCATCTATGAACTCCTTCTACTACAATAGGTCAACAACTTCTTCCTCTAAAATGGATTCTCCATCATACTTCACCTCAAGAGCTTCATTCCTTTTTGTGACAGTTTCACCAGATTGTCCATCATCCTCTGCATATCCTGCAAACATACACAAACTATGAGAATTAAAATCACAAGGCTTCATTCCCTCATCTGCTTCCCTTGTCAACATATCTTTGAATTGTTCTGAACTATGCCAATGTTCCATGAGATCTTCAGCTGATGTCTCGTTATCTTCTTCACCGAACATTTCACCTTGTTCTGGTCTACAAATGGAAACTTCCATTTCTGCTTCTACTTCTCTGAGTTCCTCTGATTCCTCTTGAGTACTCAATATTTGCTCAATCTTTCCCAATTCTTCTACTATCTCTAACTTCACTTACTGATTTCTCTTTTCTCATAGCCCCTACCACTTTACTCTTTTCCTCATGGTCCAACCATGCTTTTGGTCTTCAACACTTCTCTACATCATCTCCATCAATATTCCAATCTGGAAATCTATCTCATCTTTCTCTCTGTCAAACTCTTCTTGACTCATCCTCATGCCATTTGCTTTGGCATCTTTCCTTCTATTGTGGCTTCTTTCTGAACCTCTGCTACGACTATCTATAATCATCTTCTTCTCCTCTCTTCCCATGAGCTCCTCGCTCCTCTGCAACAGCAAGTACTCCTTACTGCAATCTTACCTCACTAAGCTCTCCTCATTTAGTCTTTTGGTAAGCATGGTCCTCTATCTAAAACCTTCTCTTGACCAACACCTTTGCTCCCTCTAGGCTTCTACAATCTCTCACTCTCTCTTTCGAGAACACTTCAGTTGTCCTCTCTGTCCAATCTCTTATTGGATTCCTCAAGTTCACTGCCACTTCTGAGTACTTTCCCTGCTCTGCTTTTAAGAACACATATGGTTCTTCTCTCACAGCTTATCTTGTTTTATTGTGTTGCAGTCTTCACACTTTCTTATGCTGTCACTTGTGTTTGAATCGATTTCCTCTGTCTCTTGCTTTTGAACGTTCTACTACGATCTCTAAGAACTTCCCAAAAGTTCTTCTATAGTCTCAATGTTGTAATCTAGCACCAAACTTCATTCATTCAACATGTTGTTGTTTCCATACCTCTATAGTCTTAAATATTCATAAGCAAACATCTCTTCGCAGGAAATTTCCTCCTTTTCCTACTCTGATACCAAAAATTTGAAGCAACCCTAAGGTTGCACAATCAATATACCTTTCTCTTCAAAATATAGGCCCTTTACTCTATCGAGACTGAAACACTTCTCAAATCGTTAAAACAGTGCTTTAACTCCTTTTAAATAATTATATGCTCTTTTGTAGTAGATCTAAATCTGGTCGATCTGACGGCTCAGATTAGATCGCAATATCGACGATCGACAGTCTCAATGGTCCCATATTTAGGCGTTATTCCTTAGCGAGGGTCCGATGCGATTATCACTAATTGCTATCGGCAATCTACAATGGAACTTAACAATATATAACCCCTACTTCAAAACCTCCGATGCAATAGCCCTTTGCAGATCTGAAAGGTTATCCAATCATCCCTATACTGTTTCAGGTCCAGTCAAGCTTTCAAGTATTTGTGTGGCACTAGTGATTATGCTTTGTGCTACCAAGGAAGACCAAGATTGGACAGAGTTTTGGATATCTATGGCTTTGATGATGTACACTAGGCTAGATATTTGGATCGGAGAAGATCTATAAGTGGGTATGTGTTTAACCTATTTGGAAGTGCAGTTAGTTGGATGAGTAAGAAACAATCTGTATTGGCACTATCAACTATAGAGACATAATACATGGCAGCCACTCATGAAAGCAAGGAAGAAGTTTGGTTGTAGAGATTGTGTTCAAGTATGGGGTTAGTACAAGGAGATATAAGGATAGACTGTGACAACCAAAGTGCAATTTTCTTGGAAAATAACCCTACTTACCATTCAAAGACAAAGCACATTGATGTTCAGTATCACTTTGTGAGGGATATGATAGAAGACAAAAAGGTGTTGCTGGTAAAGGTGGACACTTTGAAGAATACTGTAGATGCATTGACGAAATCTATGAGCTCTGAGAAGTTCGCCTAGTGTAGAGAAACAATGGGCATTTGAGGGATGGAAAAATGACTAATCTCTCCCGTGGCCCCTTGTGGAAAGAAAACAATAAGTGGGAGAATGTTGGGTTGTGTTATATTCTTTCCACGACTAACCTACGTAGTGAACCAAGCGGTTAGAGGGGGGGTGGCGCCCCCCCTTCATTGTGCCAATTGTGAAGCAGGAGGGCCATAAGAGGGGCCGAAACCCCCCTTGTTTGGGGGGTTTGAAGGGGGTGGGTAGCCCCCCTCTATGGGGTCTGGGGCAGTGCCTCGGGAAAAAAAATTTGGACCCTATATTAGGTTGGGCAAACCTACCTATGGTTTTCAGTCCATGGTTTTGGATGCAATGGTTTTCAGTCCATGGTATTGGATGCTTCAGCATGTATAAATATGTATTGCAACATTGAAAGGAACATAATGAAAAATCAAGTTGGTAGTCCCGGTTTTTAGATCCAGGGTAAAATCTCTATGTATATGTGTTTTAGGTGTTATGCTCTCACATTGTTTATTTTATGTGTTCTAGAATTCGTATGAAGGTAATTTTTGTACGGGGTTAAAATCTACATTTGGTATCAGATCTGTTTTGGCTTCAAGGGGATGCCTTTGTTGCTGAGGGGTTTTGCTTGGGCCTGTGGTAGACCCTATTCAGTGGGAGATCTGCGAGATTGATTCTAGTGGTAAAAGAAGATGGTGAGCAGTGGAAAGATAGAGATCGAGAAATTTAATGGTTAGAGTTTTGAGTTGCGGAAACTCAAGATGGAGGATCTGTTGGTGGACCTGAAACAGTAAATATTCTACAACCCAACTGGACCTGAAATAGTATAGGGATGATTGGATAGCCTTTCAGATCTGCAAAGGGCTATCGCTTCGAAGGTTTTGAAGCAGGGGTTATATATTGTTAAGCACCATTGCAGATTTCTGATAGCGATTAGCGATAATCACATTGAACCCCCACTAAGGAATAGCGTTGAAATATGGGACCATTGGGACTACCAATCGTCGATATTGCGATCTAATATAAGTCGTCTGATCGACCATATTTAGATCTGCAGAAAAAGCACATATAATTGTAAAGGAGTTAAAGCGTTGTTTTAATAGTTTGAGAGGTGTTTCGGTCCCGATAGAGTAAAGGGCCTATATTTTGAAGAGAAAGGGTGTAAAGCAGGGTGATTTGGGATTTTAAGGATGATACTTGAACACAATCTCTGCAACCAAACTACTTCCTTGCTTGCATTAGTGGCTGCCATGTATTCTGCCTCTGTAGTTAATAGTGCCACTACAGATTGTTTCTTACTCATCCAACTGACTGCACCTCCAAATAGGTTAAACATATACCCACTTGTAGATCTTCTCTGATCCAAATCTTTAGCCCAATCTGCATCAAGAAAGCCATGGATATCCAAAACTCTACCCAATCCTGGTCTTCCTTGGTAGCACAAACCATAGTCACTAGTGTCACGCAAATACCTGAAAACCCATTTCATTGTTGTCCAATGCTCCTTCCATGGTTTTTACATAAACCTGCTCAATACTCCCATTGCATGTGCAATGTTTGGTCTAGTACAAACCATTGCATACATCAGGCTACCAACTGCACTTGCATATGGAACACAAGACATATCCTCTTCCTCTTCTTGTGCCTTGGGACACTGTTCAACAGATAAATTTACACCTACAGGAATAGGAACCTCACTGGTTTACTATCATGCATATTAAACCTCTACAATGTCCATCGACAAAACTCCTTGGTTAACCATAGCTTCCTCTTTACGAATCCCTTTAATTTCCATGCCAAAATATAGTTTGCAGCACCAAGATCTTTCATGTTGAATTTGGAGGACAATTGGGTCTTCAAATCTTGGATAATTTCTTTATCATTTCCAACCAGCAACATATCATCCACATACAAGACCAAATAAATAACATGGTCACCAATTAATTTAAAATACACACAGTTATCTACTTTGCTTCTGGTGAAGCCAAGTCCCCGTATAAATGTATCAAATTTTTGGTACCACATCCTTGGTGACTATTTTAACTCATACAGAGACTTCTTTGACTTGCATACCAATTCTTTCTTACCCTTCATCGCAAAGCCTTTAGTTTGCTTCATGTAGTTTTCCTCTTCCTGATCCCCATGAAGAAATGTTGTCTTCACATCCATCTGTTCTACCTTAAAATCAAAAGCAACAGGAATAGATAAAAGTAACATAATAGAAGTTATCTTGGCAACAGGAGAAAAAATATCACCAAAATCAATTCCGGACACTTGGGAATAACCTTTTGCTACCAACCAAGCTTTGTATTTCTCCACCTTTCCTTCTGCATTTGTCTTCTTCTTGAACACCCATTTGCTGCCAATGCGTTTCCTTCCAGCTGACAACTCCACCAGATCCCAGGCCTCATTTTTGTGCAGAGATGCCATTTCATCAACCATGGCCTCTTTCCAGAGTTTTCCATCCTTTGAATCTACTGCTTCCTTCACAGTTCTGGGATCATCATTAGTAATAGATAAAGAAAAATTTGAACAGAAAGCAGATGAACTATACCTTTCTAGATGCCTTCTTTCTCGAGTTGATCTTCTTACACCCGAAGTTTGTGGGTCTTCATCTTCTGATTCCTCCTCTGCTGTAGAGTTTGATTCTTCCTCCTCTAGCTCAAAATCTATCTTCTCAGGTTCCTTTGGTTGGACTTCATGTTTAATAACATATTTTACCTCTTTGAACACCACATCTCAGTTGTACACAACCTTCCTTGTTACTGGGTTCCAAAGCTTATAACCCTTTAAACCGTCCGTATACCCAATAAAGATGCACTTTTCAGATTTACTATCTAACTTGGTTCGTTTCTCCTTTGGCACATGTACATATGCATCACATCCAAATATCCTCAGATGTGAAAGAGAGAGTTTCTTACCAATCCATACTTCTTGTGGAGTCTTATCCTCCAACGCTGATGAAGGTGATTTTTTGACCAGGTAACATGTTGTCTCCACCGCCTTTGCCCAAAA
>APFE030913252.1:34377-95365 GCA_000404065.3 Pinus taeda
CGAGCGAAACCCTTCAACAACAAAGGCATCCCCCTGAAGCCAAAACAGCTCTGATACCAAATGTAGGTTTTAACCCCGTACAGAAATTACCTGCATACGAATTCCAAAACACATAAAATAAACAATGCGAGAGCATAACACATAAAACACATATACACAGAGATTTTCCCCTGGATCCCAAAACTGTGACTACCAGCTTGATTTTTCATTATGTTCCTTTCAATGTTACAATATATATTTATACATGCCGAAACATCCAATACCATGGACCAAAAACCATCGTGTCCAAAACCATGGACCGAAAACCATAGGTAGGTTTTCCCAACCTAATATAGGGTCCAAAAAACATTTTCCTAGGGTAGACCCCGTAGAGGGGGTCTATCCGCCCCCCTCAAACCCCCCTGTGACCCCCCCACTACGCAATCAATGCAATGAAGGGGGGGCTCTGCCCCCCCTCCAACCCCCCAATTCACTACGTAGGTTAGTTGTGGAAAGAATATAACACAACCCAACAGAAAGGCTATCCAATCATCCCTATACTGTTTCAGGTCTAGTTGGGTTGCGATATCGAAATTTGTTGACTTCCCAAGTCGGTTCCCTTCCTCCAATGTGATGTGATCTATATATCAGACCCAATAAGGTCCAAATCTCCTGTGAATAAATTTTCAAGTCCATTGTATCGTTCTGCTTAGTGGTTTTGCGTTGTTTCTCTGTGTAAATGGGTTTTCTGCTTGCGGACCCAAATTACACTAAACTTGCCTTAGCCATGGGATTTCTATTGGTAAGAACGAAAACATAGTGCCTACACCAATTTCATTCGAAAACATGAAAAAGATAAACATTCAAGCCTCCACAAGCTCTTTAAGTAATTATGCATGCAACACTTCTTTATTCATGATAATAAAACAAGACAGTCTCGCCTTAAGCTAGATTACGCAGTTGACGATCTCTGTTTCAAAAACATACGATCCACTCACTATATCTATGCTCTCAATTCATGCCTCTTCTCTGTATATGCACACATAAACGCGTAATTACAAGTTTGAACCTTTTGCCTCTCTCTAGCCTGATTATTCTAGTTAGCGACTATCTTCTCCTACACTGCCCATAGGCTTACAAATTCCCTCGAATCCTCTCTCTGTCTCCCCTCTCGCATCTCCATTTAGAAAATAAAGGAAACACATATATGCTAAGCTAACCATCTCCTCCACAATTTTAGGAATAAATTACACATTTAGAATCAAAATCCTATCCTAAGCTAACAAACTAGACTACTTGGCTTGATCTCCATGTAGGGAGGATCATTTTCCATTTCTATTCCCAATTATTTTCAGAATTAGGCCACTCTTAACTACTTACATTTATTTGAAATTAATACATATTTAGAAACCAAGTCTTCCTCCAAACTTGCATTAGCCACAACATGTGACCACTCCATCACATTGCTGGCTAGGTCTAGATGCTCCTGCATCAAGAGCATAATGCATCTCAAGCAAAGTGACAAAGAAGTACATGATTACACTACATATGCCTCACATGAAGGAGTTATCTGAGGAAGAGGATGATAAACTACTGGATCTGGCTACACCATCCATCTCGTGGCGTCGAATCTCATGGAAATGACTTCTCACACATGAATGCTGACCACTGCACTCCACTTTGAAAAGTGGTCAAAAAATAGAATGATCAAATGGAAAATTTGAATGCACCATCAAATTTGTGGCATCGAATAGTGCAAGATTAACTGTCAAATTTCTGAATTCTAACAAAGAGAAAATTTGGGGCTACAGGAATCTTTTAGATTCCCCCTAGATTCCTCAAAGGTTCCCTCCTTCGGGTCATCTAAATATCTGGTGCTTAGATCAAAATTCTATCTGTGCCATCAAGATCGTGTCACTAAGAGGTGTAGGATCGACATAAATTTTTTCCAATTTGGGAAGTGGAAAAACTTTTCCCTCCTAAAAATTTGTCTCAATCATGGTTCTACCTGCTCTTTTCTAGGATCATAGTTCCACCTACAAAAATTAATTAAAGAATGTTGTCTCGATTTTCATGCCAGGTTTTTCTTCCATCCCCTGGGTGCACTACAAAAATGGGTTTCTATAAAATTTTGTGGCGGATATTACAATGAAGCTCCCACAACGCATTGGTTAGGGTGGAGGTAATAAGGCAGAAAAGTCGAGGGATCAAATCCCACCTACGCTATAACAAATTTTTCTTTTAAAAAAAAGCATATTCTTTTTATATTAATTTTTTATATGGTTTGGGCCCACCTTGGGCGGCCTGCCCAACACACCATTACATTAACTATCGCATGTTTTAAGTTGGGTTGGTGTATGTTTTCGGTTGTTGGTTGTATAAATAGCAGAGTGTGAGGGTGCCCAGGAGGCAGGCCGACCACACCATTCGGGTGAGTTCAAAGCCCGCCACCCTCGATTTAAAACATGGCAGTGGAGGTTGGGTGTGGGCTGGGTTCACCGGAGGTGTCCCACCCACAACCCTTATGTTTAACGTAAATATATATATAGAGTTTGATGGCGGTTGAAGGCTCCGACGGGGTCATGGCTGCCGGCCCATTTAATGTTAATTATGCTTATGAGGTTTGGGGTCGATGGGGATCATGGCCTGTCGACCCAATTTTTAATACAAATTTGTTTTGGATTCTAGTGGGGGTGGCGGGGGTCATGGCCCACCACTTGTTTTATAATTTTTATTTTTTTTATATAACAATAGATTTTTTTCGATTTTGTCTAATATAGGGGATATTAGACAAATTAAATACCCAACAAATTCTCCCTCTTTCACGAGCTAGATACAATGCTCTGGTGTCAGTCAAATTGTAGGATACTTAAACCTGGCCCACAACCCAACTTTGACCGAAACTTTGATTAGCTCTTTCTCCCTCATACGAGCTCGGATTTGAGCGCCATTCAGACCATTGGAAACAGGGCGACGAGCACTTTGATCTGGTGCTGGCTTGGGAGTAATCTGACCACTTTTAATTTTTACCCTTTCTGAGTCCTCTTGGAATTTTGCGTGTGTCTAGAGCCACCTAGATCAATCCTCCCCATTGAGGAGCTTTTGGTCCTCCAAAAACATTAAAATAATTTACCATTTCTTTGTACCCTGTCTGTACTTGCAAGTATCTGATATGTCACACTTCCTTCTCCTTCACCTTTGTCCTTCAGAGCCATAAGCGATGAGCTGACACCTACAACCTCTGCAAACTTGTAGTACATTGTTTTTTCAAATTACATGCTTAATTCGCATGACCAACTAATGACCCAAGCATCCCATACTTGCCACGAGTTTATAACACATACTCGGTGGTCAATTTACATCAAAATGGAAACAATTCCCTAGCTATGAAAACAAGGCCAACATATCATTGTTGCTTCGACAAGTGATGGAAAACTCATCATCACTGCAACACATGATTTACAAAAATAAGGCCAAACACTATTGTTCCTTTGACAAGTGATGGAAATACAACATCACTTTCAGAGTGTAAAATGCAACACAAAATAAGACCAGAGGTCATTGTTTCTTAACAAGTGATGGAAAACACATCATCACTTTTACATTTTAAAATGCAAAAAATGATTTACAAAAGTGTGACCATGACAAGCTAACATATTGAGAAACCATTTTTCACATATCGATGTGAATGGTGGTTTTTCTTGTCGAACAACTGTTTCACTTGGTTCATGCACTGACGCTTTGTTTTTAAGGTGTTGTTCTGGGTGGAGCCTCCAACACATGGCTCTTTGATGGCCACCTCTGTCGCAATGACTGCAATAGGTCTTCTTCCTCCAGATCTTCTTAACATGTTTCTTCTTTTTCTACTGTTGAGAGGGTCTTTCACGCCTCACCTTTTTGTGTGTTGCTATTCTTTTCCAACACTTAGAAAATGTATGGTTATGTAATCCACAAAAGGTACATGTTTTTCGATGCCTTGATTTATTTCCATCATTAACAACATGATTATAATTGAAACGAACATTCAAGTATTCAGACTTGTTATACCTTTCCTTGTTGTCTTTGGTGTCATTATGGTGATGAGAGATTTCCTTAGCTCTTTCCCTCCAATGGACACTACCATGGGATGATGGTGATGTGTTCCCATCATTCTCTTTCCTCGATGATTTCAATGATGTCTTGAAAGCATATGACACCTTCAAGCATTCTCCTTCAGTGTATCCCAAGCCTGCAAATCGAGGTCTCTACACAACCTCCAATGGTTGAGTTATGCCTTGGTTATTAACACCAAGTTATTTTTCCTCCTTATACCTCATCCTAGTAAGAAGCCTCATGTTAGTCCCTGCAATTGATATCTCCACATCCCCAATAGAAATCATACTATGTGAAGACGAAACTGAAGGGAAATCAACATCTTTTACCTCCACTATCGAGTTGGAAAGAACTGATGGGGGCTTCTCGTCATCTGTTGTTGGTGGTTCACTTTTTGTCCTGAGGCATTCCCCAACTTCCTTCTTGACATACCCAAGTCTTGCTTGACGGGTGATTCCTCTGATTTGATAGGGTTGACAATGCCTTGGCCTTTAATTCCCAAGCCTTTTCCTTCATACCCCATTTTCTTCAAGAGTTTGGAGCCAGTTCTTGTGGTATGATTTTCAAAAATAGAAAAATCATCATCAGGAAACATACATGAATTCGGAGAATTACTTTTTACCTTGGGTCACGTTGCAGCTTTTCCAAGGCCTCATCCTTAGCTTGCAATTGTTGTATCAAACTCTGTTTCTCCTCTTTTAATTCATGTAGAAGCATCTTCAATTCAACATTCTTTGTTTGAAGATTTTGGTTGTTGTGCTTCAGTTCTTCCAGGGCCTCTTCTGTGGCTCACAACTGAAGCTGCAATCACTCCTTTTCCTCAGTCTCTTTTTGTAGAGCTTCATAAATTATTTCCACCTTTTGGGAAATTTTGGGCATGGTATCGTACATCGCTTTTTCATCCTCTATTGTTGCATGTTCCATTGTTCACGCTTGTAATTCACATCCACGCAAAGACCACTCTGATACCTAACTTGATCCGAGTTGACTCAACTCCTAGATTTAACCAAGATGTTTTGCTTTCATGATGTGATTAAAGTTTCATTTAAAATAGCATAAAGGAAAATATATGCATGTTGAAGAAGAAGGAACATGATAACAATCAGTAGCATAAAACACAAGACCTTGAAAACAGAGTTCATCCAGGAGGGACTACATCTTCGGGCCCTGGTGTCAAGATGGTGTAAGCCGCTGCATTAAGTATTGGAAAGAGTGATGATGTACATGCATGTGTTTTCTCTATCATACAAGGAATATGCCTTCACGTAAGAGTGGCTCCAGGAGATGTTCCACTGCAGGAACTCTCATTCATAAAAAAAGAACTCATATTAGCATGACATGATTTCATGTATGTTAATAATGAGCATCCCGCCAACATGACATCAAAGGGATCTTAACTCAAACATACAGGACGACACATGAGTATCCCATCAACATGACGACAAAGGGATCTCAATCAAAACATGTCAATAAGTATATCTCACATCAAAAACAAAACAAGATCCCATATCAAACATCAAACAGGGATCTATACAGCTCAATGCATCTCAAGAAAAGAGACAAAGAAGTACATGATCACACTACATATACCTCACATCAAGGAGTTATTTAAGGAAGAGGATGATAAATTGCTGGATCTGGCTACACCATCAACCTCATGGCATCGAATCTCATGGAAATGAGTACTCACACATGAATGATGACACCTGCACTCCACTTTGAAAAGTGGCCTAAAAATATAATGATCAAATGAAAAATCTGAATGCACCATCAGATTTGCGGTGTCGAATAATGTAAGATTGACTATCAAATTTCTGAATTCTAACAAAGAGAATATCTGGTGCTACAGGGATCTTTTAGATTCCCCCTAGATTCCTCTAAGATTCCCTCCTCCGAGTAATCTAAAGATCTGCTACTCAGATCAAAATTATGTCTGCGCCATCAGGTTCATGTCACTGAGAGGTTTAGGATCGACATAATGTTTGTCCAATTTGGACACTGGCAAAATTTTGCCCTCCTGAAAATTTGGCTCAATCATGGTGCCACCTGCTCTTTTCCAAGATCATGGTTCCACCTGCAAAAATTAATTAAAGAATTGTGTCTCGATTTTCGTGCCGCATTCTGCCTCCATCCCCCAGGCACACTGCGGAAATGGGTTTATATAAAATTTTGTGGTGGATGTTACAATGAAGCACCCACACCGCGTTAATTAGGGTGGAGGTAATAAGGTGGACAGGTCGGGGGATCAAATCTCTCCCGTGCCATAACAAATTTTGTTTAAAAAAACATAGATTCTTTTTTTATTAATTTTTGATATGGGTCGGGCTCACCTTGGGCAGCTCGCCCAACACACCGTTACATTAACTGTCGCATGTTTTAAGTTGGGTTGGTGTATGTTTTGGGTTGTTGGTTGTATAAATGGCGGAGTGTGAGGGTGCCAAGGAGGCAGGCTGCGAAACCGGACGGGCAGGTTCAAGCCCCACCACCCTTAGTTCAACACATGGTAGTGGAGGTTGGGTGTGGACCGAGTCCATCGGAGGTGGCCCGCCCACAACCCTTATGTTTAAAGTAAATACATATATAGAGTTTGGTGGCGGTTGGAGGGTCCAGTGGGATCATGGTTGCCAACCCATTTAATATTAATTTTGCTTATGTGGGTTGGGGCCAGCGGGGGTCACAGCCTGTCGGCCCAATTTTTAATACAAATTTGTTTAGGGTTCTGGTGGCGGTGGCGGGGGTCATGCCCCACCACCTATTTTATCATTTTTATTTTTATTTTTATTATTTATATAACAATAGATTTTTTTCTATTTTGTCTAATATAGGGGATATTAGACAAATTAAAGACCCAACAAATTCGCCCGCTTTCGAGAGTTAGGTTTCATACCTGGGGGTCGGCCAAATTGTAGGACACTTAAACCTGGCCCACAACCCAACTTTGACCGAAACTTTGACTGGCTCTTTCTCCCTCATATGAGCTCTGATTTGAGTGCCGTTCACATCGTTGGAATTAGGGTGACAAGCACTTCAATCTGATGCTGGCTTGGGAGCAATCTGACCACTTTTAATTTTGACCCTTTCTGAGTCCTCTTGGACTTCTACCTATGCCTGGAGCCACCTGGATCAAAGCGATCTGAATCAATAGTCATGGTGACAAAATTTAGTGTAACATAACATATCGAGCTTCCAGTTTTTCCATCCTTCAATTTTTGACCTACTTTCCCCTACATATTTCACATTTTGTGCATCATTTCTTTACACAATGTTTGTAATTTTAGGTTCCCTTCACTTCTAAATTTCATAAATTCTACAAAAAATCTTCCTCTTTTGTATGTATTTTCTAATGGTGCTTGTTCACTAAATTCCCAATATGCCTCTTGCATGAATCATTCTACTTGATCTTCCTTGCAACCTCATTGCACCTTCTTTCTCTTAGCAAAATTTTTCATAGATGGGTATGTATTATGTAAAATAATAACCTCTTTCTCATTGAATTTAACCGAAGACCCCTCTCCCTCTTTTGAATTCAACATGATCCCCTTTAAATCTTATCTATTCTCCTTCCCGTTGTATCACTTTATTCTATTTTCTTTAACCTTTAAGATTCCAACAATCTCATCAATTGGATTGCAATTGTTACTCCTTTTTGTTTATTAGCTTGAATTCATTGCATTGCAAGTACCTCTTTGAATTCCTACACCTAACCTTTAATCTTTCTTTCTACGCACAATTATGTGTGTTCCCATGAGCACATTGGTTTATGCCTTTTTTGTTTCTACATGTCAACATGTTGTTTGTGCCTCCAAATTGTATTCTCTTTTTAAATGAACTCATCATCAATTATATTTTATATTGTTTAGCTAAATGACCTCGCATTGCATTATAAAAATAGTATTACATTAATTGTAAAAAAAAATTACATTTATTGTAATGAGAGTAGCAAGGTCCTCTAAGGCATAGTATGGGGAAGACAGTGTGATGCAACATTGTGTTACATTAATTGTTAGCAAACAATAAACTACAAAATAACTAATTATGCACGTACATATGTATGTCACAATGGCTAAAACTAAAACTAATGTAATTAACTTTTAAAGGTATAAATTTTTTATTAGTTAATGTAAAGGAATTAATACACTAAATGAAATTAAATGATAAAAGTTACACCTTAAAAAATTGCTCCTCAATGCTAGGTAGATTTGGATTTTAATATGGATCTATATTAGTTAGGTGGGCCTAATAAGTTTGAGAGCATAATTAGCAAGACAATAATATCCTAGGATTACCAACTATCACTTGACTAACTCTTCATCTTGACTACACTAATTAATCTCCATTGATGATTTCAAACTCCACCTTGTTGGTTCTTCATGTTGATCAATAACCAATGATCAAATTACCTTTTCAAACGCAGTAAGGAATGACTGAGGTGGTTGACACTCTAATAACATTATTGGGAAATTATTTTTCCTTTAGTCATCTCCCTCCCATTTATAAATTATCTTATTAGTTAATCAATATTGAATTTTCCATATTAAATAACTTTCATCTCTTGTTATATGAGCTTTGCCATAATGGCTCTATAGAAATATCAACATGAAAATTCATGGTAGAAATGGAAGTTTAGGTTAAAGAGTCTTGGTGCTCATGTGTTATCCTTTGCCTTGTGGAAGGAGGGATTATATGAGAGTTCTTATGCCATCAAATAAAACTATATAATGATCCCCTTCAAAAAAGTTGGAGGGATGGGACTTTAGATCACTCAATTTGGCAGGTTTCCTCATACTAATCAAGTTGATGCTTCAAGCTATACCTATGTATAAATTATCATTCTTAGCTACCACTAGATATATAAGCAATGCTATCAATACCTTGTTAAGGAATTTCTTATGGAGAGGAGTGAACAATTCCAAGAAATGGGCTTTAATGGTTTGGAAGAAACTTTGTGCTCCCAAAATGGCAAGAGGATTAGGTCTTACCAAAAAATGTTGAACAAAGCCTTGGGAGTGAAACTATGGTAGTATTGGATCCAAGGAGGGACAAGCCTCTGGAAACAGACATGGAATATAAAATATAGTCCTACCTACTCCCAATCTAAGAAATTGTGAGCTGCAAGTTTCCCCTCTAGACCCTCAATATGGAACCTAGCTCAAGCGAACCAAATCCAAATCTAGGACCATGCCTTCTAGGAGATTAGAAATTGACTCGCTATCTATTTTGGCAAGATTCTTGGAAACAACTTCCAAACTTGAATGATTGAGAAGATTTGAAGGATCTGAATGCCTTTACATTGGATTAGTAATGTCTTACAATAGTTGATTTATGGAGACTAAATATAGGAGAAACATTGGTGTGAGTTTGGAAAAAGCAAGCAGATTAGTCGAGCTCTCCCCCTTTGGATCAATGGATCATCTTTTTTGAAGTGCTTCAGAAATTATGTATTCATATTGATTAAGAACCTTACATGTTACACTGAGGTTACCAATAGATAGGTATGTTTAATATACATGAGGCACATGCTTAACTCGATGATCATCAAACTTTCCCCTAGGAGCCTCTCCGGAGGAAAATCTAGACAAAGAAATTGTGGCCCAAGGTTGTGACATTTCTTTGATTAGAGGGATGTCGAAAGATTATGACATGGGATCATATCCAAAAACAGGGTTTTCATGGACCACCCTTTTTCCCTATTTGAATTCAACTTGAGGAAACTATGGAGTATCTTCTCAACACATGGCAGTATGCTAATTCTATATGGTGAAAAGTGATGGAGCTCTTCGATCACTTAGACATGTCACTCATAACCTGATCGAGACGCTTGAACAATGGAGATGTAACATATTTTTCAATCCAATGGTGAATAGATATTGGGAGTGTGTAGTTGTCTTTTCTATGTGGGCCATATGGAAGGAATGAAATAGGTGAATCTTTAGAAATCAACAAGAGATTGTGGAAAAAGTATGGAAAATTATTAAATAGAATATTTGAGAAACTATTTTGGCTATGCCCTAGTACCAAGATGATTGGAAATCTCCTCCTCTCGAAGTTGTTATCTTGAGCCATCTTGATTTTTCTCCCTCAATGCTCTCCCCAAGCTCCCTTCAGACATTAATCTTGAGGTGCTCTTCTCCTTCTATTTATTCCCCTCACCCTAAGGGCTTTGTGAAACCCAATTTTTATGGGGATTACAAAGGAAACCTTGGTTTGATTGGGTTTGGAGTATTATTCAGAGATCATGACACTAATGTGCTACATATTTACACCATAGATTGTGTCATAGCTAGCAATAATGAAGCAAAATTTATGTTGTTGGAAAGAGGCCTTTAGATAGCCGTCTTGGTAGGTTAATAAAAGTTTCAAATACATTCTCAATTGGTAATTAGGAAAACCCATAAGATAATATTAGGTGCTCCCATAGAAAAAATCTCTAAAAGTTAAAGGCTTATCAACTTGATTTCTCGTGTTAATATTTTCTTCTATTGTTTAATTGTCATAACCTCTCACACTCAAAGAACATGCAATAAATAAGTTCACCCTTTAGCTAATTTGGGTTGCAACCAAATAGGTCAATGCTTTGATGTAGGATGACCTCTAGAAACTTAATTAGACTAGCATGAACACTTTCAAAGTATGCTAGAGGGTAACAAGTCTTCGCTAGTGGAGCGGGCTGCCAATGAGGAATATAATCCCCTAATGGGGGTGAACTCCAAGATGATTAGTGGAATTAGAGATCTAGTTTGGAAGACATCAAACATGTCCAATGCAATTAGAGAGCTTGCTTAGAGAGAATGGATGCAAGATTGACACACATTGAGCTCCACCTCTTGTGTGAGCCTGCTCCTCATGTTCCACCTGGTTCCAGTGCCAGAGACCTGGTTCCTGTTACATCCTCAAATTCTTGAGTTTGAATTATAGCTTGCAGTTTTTGTTTTTATAGTACAATAGTGGATACTATTGTTATGTTAGCATTGCTGAAACTTTTAGAATTTTGGACAAATTACTCTATTGGTAGGTGGCAAAAAATATTTGGTTTCTTGTTGGGCAAATTGAGGCCACCTACACAGTGACATGGTTGAAGATGTGGCTTGTCTTATGTATGTCTTTCACATGATATTTTGAGGCAATACAATAAAAGCATACAAAAAAAATAATGATGCATTCCATTTTGTACATATACAAATTGAAGTTTATGATGGCTAATAAGAAGAGACATTAGTTGATGTGATGTTACTTGCTTTATAGTTTGTTATGGAAATCCTCAACTTCATTTTCTTATATTGAGATGACTAAAGTTAAAGAGGTTGAATTGTCTTTTGTCATGTCAATAGTAATGTCTAAATCAAGAGTAGATTAAGTTATTACTTCTTTTGTTCAATTTGTTAAAAGATTTTAAAATTATAATTAATTCTTACTCTTTTTGCTTAATTAATTAAAATATTTTAAAGTTATAATTAATTTGTAATTTCATGTTAAAAATTTAAATGTAAATTAATTTATGTCAAAAAAATCTTAACTTAAATAATTTGATGAAAAATTTATTTCCCAACTTAATAAATTCAAGTATTAAAAAACATATCTAAATTCAATCTTTAAAAATATATTGTAACTCATCAATAAAAATATATAAACCTTTACCATTTAATATTCAACCATAAACAAATCAATCATAACATTTTTTATTTTTAAAATACTTTAATATTGTTATTTATAATTTAAAATCACTGGCACCAGTTTCATTTATATAACCTTAGCGATTTACAAATACAATCTGCTGAAAGGTGTTCCGGAAATTTGTTGGTTTTGTTTTTAATAATGTAAACTCTTTTCTATGTGTGAAGTAGCAACATAAAAAAAAATTAAATTCATAATATATTTTTTTCAAGTATTTTAATACTTTTATAAAAAGTTATAAAAAGAATAAAAGAAAGCAATCCTCATTTTACATATATCTTAATATAATTAAGAATAAGAATCCCAAGGAAAAAACAATAAAGCAATTCCCATTTTCTAGACATGTCTTAATATGATTACAAATAACAGATCATAAAAAGTATTCCCACAAAATTGTTGCGTTATGAAAGGACGATATTTTGGTGCACCCATCTCCTTTTATGGATATATTATAACAATGGAGTTGTCTATAATGCGACTTTTTGGAGATTCCGGTGACAGAATCCGGCGGAAGAAATGAGGTTAAATCTTGATTTTTAGCAGTTAAAATGGTTTTTTAACTGCATATTTGGATTCAGCGCCCTGAAAAACCCCTGGGAGCCATTGATTCTGCAGAAACTAGCTATCAAACTTGGGATTCCAGTGAATTGCTACCGGATTTTGGCCGGAAAAATCTGCCAGAAAAACTTTCAAAAAGTCGCCTTATAGACTACTGCTATAACAACACTCTTTCAGTTTTAATTTACCCAACAAGTGAATAATTGAATGCACATTATACGTGCAGGGAACAGTTGGTTTATGATTTGACCCACAGCCAACCATTATGGGACGCAACCCATGCCTCGCACTGTGCAACATTTTCCCATAGCTTTTGACTAAAAGCACCCATGACGCTCACTCACGCATATGAATTGAATTAATGCTACACTTTGTCCCACATCACTACACGGTGAATGTATTAACCGACACTTTGTCGCACATCACTACACGGTGAATGTATGAGATTGGGTGGCCAAAATCGCAAAAGTCAAGGGACACCTTAATTCCGGGCTCATGCAATTTCCAGTACACATTCATTCTCGTATCACACTCGGGGGAGTCGGCACATACACCACTCAACTTTGATTTTGTTTTGTCCGTTTCAAAAATGAATGATTTTGATGTGATGAAGATGGGGTTCGAGCAGCGATATGTTGTTAAATGGGACTAAATTTAATAATGTAAAACCACATCCACTCAATGCTAAAAATAAAATATAACCAATAGAATTTGCAGTACTAGGAAATTTGATGATGTGCCAATTGAAACTGAAAATCATATATGTTAATAAGATTTTTATTAAATTTAATTAAACAGATAAAATTATGAAGTAAATTGTATATAATAATTGGAAAAGTTTAAAAAAATATATTGTGATTTAATTTTTTTAAGTTGAAATTGGACAATACAATTTTTAAGAAAATTGTGATTTTTTATTATTTAAATAACATTCTAAATATAGAGTAGATCCAAACCTTAAAGAATTTGGCAGACACTCAAATTTACCATAAAATAACTTAACTTATATTTTAAATATCTGCGCAATACTCAAAATAAATTTTATTTATTAATTAAACTTAAAATATTACTGATCTATATATATATATATATAATATATATATTTTATTAACAACACAAGTTTTTTATATATATATATATATTATTGTATATATATATATATATATATATAAACCATTGAGAAAATAAGTCATATATCCTTAAAATTTAACATCGCGATTGAAAAACGAAGTAATCACCCAGTTAAAACATCATTTAAATATCATGAGTTCCGAAAAGTTTATTAAATATATTAAAAATGGCAACTTCTTCAGATGTGGTAGAGACTATTTTAATTTGTATATTAAATTTTTATTTAAAATAATAATATAACACTAAGATTATCGAAATCAAAATTAAAATAAAGATAGTAAAGTCCAAAGGGCATCTACTTAAATTGAAAAAAAATAATCGGATTTATTTATTGATCCTTATGATAATTTCATATTTTCCTTTATATATTATATTTTAATATTTTTTTTTAAATTTGGTATAGCTGGAAATTAAAATATAAGTGAGCAACGGACTTTGGGACCACTAAAAAAAATAATTTATTTCTACCAACCTACCAATAAAAGAGATTTGTGGAATTGGACTAAAAAAATTATTTATTTTACCAACCTACCAATAAAATAGATTTGTGGAATTGGACTAAAAAATTATTTATTTATTTTACCAACCTACCAATAAAATAGATTTGTGGAATTGGACTGGATAGGTGAAACTTGAAAATCCGAATGAGACCAAAACGATTGCGTGTCCAATTCGAATGAGATTAGACTCACCGTCATTTTATTGCATTGAAAGGAAAAGCCTGTTAATGATTAGATAGTAAAGTGATTGGTCATCTTAATATATTAAGGCAGACGCCAAAACACCCGGTCATTTTCCCTTACCGGGGGGTGGTGGTAGGGGAAATTACTAAATTCTTTATATTTGTAAAATGTACGAATTATACAAAAGAAACAAGCTATTGAAATAGATGGGTGCAACCGGAAGGATGTGACCTGTCACCAACCGTGTTTCTTATGGATTCCGTAAAAAAGAAAACAACGAACTCTGGAGCGAAAAAGTCATTTTGGTGTTTTCTAGTTAAATCAGGGTGAAAACATTGGATTGAAGTGCAGAATGAAGTCGCTTTGGGACCGAAACACTATTCTACACATTTAAAATTTGAGAAAATGCAGTTTTTCATAATTTACTAGATAGAGAAGACTGTTAAATGCACGTCTAATATGTCAAGAAAAAAACCAAAATCCTAATATGGAACTACACAATCCACCCAACAATAATAATGCTTTCGCTTTCACCTTCATTTTTATTTTTATTTTTATAATAGCGTTCTTTTCAGTCAATCACAGCGATTATGTTGGCACTAAATATAGAAAGATCGGCTGACGGTAGCAGTAGCTATTCGAATTCTACCTCAGAAACAGAATGAGAAAACACGGCATGGGCATAGGTTGTAATTTGATAATTATTTAAAACTATGATTGATCTTAGAGTATGGAAGAATGAATGCTCTGTAAGCAGTTTTTTCCATTGCTGTTCAATTCAATCTAAGATCGATCTACACAGAGGACAGCAAAGTATCATGTAAACACCATATTCTTTATACAGTTGGAAGAAACGTTCAATTCAATCTAAGATCGAGCTACACAGAGAACAGCAAAGTATCATGTAAACACCATATTCTTTATACAGTTGGAAGAAACGTTCAATTCAATCTAAGATCGATCTACACAGAGAACAGTAAAGTATCATGTAAACACCATATTCTTTATACAGTTGGAAGAAACGTTCAATTCAATGTAAGATCGATCTACACAGAGGACAGCAAAGTATCATGTAAACACCATATTCTTTATACAGTTGGAAGAAACGTTCAATTCAATGTAAGATCGATCTACACAGGGGACAGCAAAGTATCATGTAAACACCATATTCTTTATACAGTTGGAAGAAACGTTCAATTCAATCTAAGATCGATCTACACAGAGGACAGCAAAGTATCATGTAAACACCATATTCTTTATACAGTTGGAAGAAACGTTCAATTCAATCTAAGATCGATCTACACAGAGGACAGCAAAGTATCATGTAAACACCATATTCTTTATACAGTTGAGAGAAACCGGAACAAGAAACTAAAAATAGACTCGTCTTCGTCGTCTGCAATTTATGGAGGCTTGGATACATTAGGGCACATGTCCTCTTACTTGCAGATCTAACGAAGATGTTATTGATAATTAAATTTCTGCGTTTAAGCACTATTTTCTGCAAGCTGGGCTTGATTATCTATAAAGTTGGACAATGTGTTTTATGGATGGATTCCGCATTTACCTGTATATATATATAGATATAGGTCCAAACGCTCTTAATTTGTTCCACGTAACTCTAATTTATCCAGAGAACCTTCTGCAGTAGAAGCAATTAAAGAGGGCCGAGTACCACAGCTCCATCTTAAAGAAAAACTTGAAGTTTCAAACATCTAAATAATTGTAAGCGGGCTGAAAAAGGTCGTACGGAGCCCAGAGTAAATCCAGAGGACAAGACTGCCTCAGATCAATACGTAGCCAGGGTTTTCCCTTGCCACTCCAGTGCAGTAAACTCGCAGGCCCCGGATGAAGGTCTCTGCAACGGCCTTCGAAGTTATCCCCTCCTAGGCCATGCTGGTTCCATCTGTGATCTACTGCTTCCACGCGTCCCGCGAATACCAGCAGAAATGGAGGCAGCGATCCCAGCTCGTAGATTCGTCGTTCCTTGTGCAATTCCATCCATTCTTCAATCTTAGCCGTGTAATCCCCTTGCCGCCATTTTACCAGATCGACCACCATGACGCCTGTGTTGAAATAACAAGCTTTTCTCCCTTCGAATGTCTTGGATAAAACGGGATCCGACCAGAAACTGTCCGTGAAATATTGCGTAAAGTTAGTGTGGCAGTATTCCGGGGCAGCAAGAACGTGCGATCCTAGGGTCGTTCGCCATAGCTTGGCAATATCATCCACAACAACTAAATCAGAGTCGAGGTAAATTATCCTCTCCAGGCAGGACGGCAAGATATCGGCCAAGTAAGTGCGAGCGTAGTTGAGTGGCTGATCCAGTGCCTCTCTAATGGAATATGATATCTTGTTCTTGACAATATTCTCGTCAAAGTGATATAATTTGAAGCGCAGATATGGAAAAGTCGCCTGAAGCGTAGCCTTAAGATCATTTTGGCGCCGTGAGACCATGAAATGGAAGACCACACTCTCGGGACAAGCAGCATGTTGGAGAATGGACAGAATTCCGGCGACTAATCCTCTCAGATAAGCCGCGTCCAGCGTCATTGCTATATGCACGGCCCTGGTATCACAGAGCTCTGCATCAACATCTTCTTGTTCTTGTTTTTCGGAGTAGGTTGATTTCCACGAAGCAGGCGCAGAAATGATGCATTCTTTACCATTTCTAAAAGCAGGAGCTTCTTGGAAAACAGGCAGGGTCGACGATCGCCGTGGTATATGCAGCCTGTCCAAGAGCACGTTGGGAAGCTTTGCTAAACCAAGGCTGTCTCTGCCATTATTATTAACTTGAAAGCTAACCTCCATGTCCCGTAGGACTCTAGCGGCCACCGCGCCATTAGTGCTCAGCTGGATCAAAACCCGAATGCTTGCAAATAGAAAGAAAGAAAACACACTCGTCTTTGGAAACATCTTCTCCTTTAAAGCGTCCGGAGGCTTGGATCGGCAAGCTTTGGATATGTGCCTAGACTCTATATAAAGCTTGTAGGCACAAATGCTCCGTGCCACCTGAGCAAAACCGCAGACGTAGTCAGCCTCGAGAATTAGCCGTGGCTGAGGACAGACGGCCAGAAATCAGGATTCAACATGTCAAAGATTTTCAGGACTCGAGCACAGACTACTAAATATTATTTTTGACAAACCAGACAAGAAGACAGGGATCCAGCTCGTAAACGGGAGCTGAATCTGGTGGGCTGGCGTTGATATGGATGTGAGAGGACAAGAACAAGTACTAAATCGGAGCAGGAGGAAGCACGCCAGGACAAACGCAGATTGCACATCAACTTACTGTAGGTACTAAAGTACACAAGGCCTCAGAATTAGTGGTTGCTAGGTCCCCACTGCGACGACGATATTTTTGCGTACAATGCAAAGGAAGGGAAAGCCAAGCATCACCCTCTGCCGGTAAGCAGCGCAGAATTAACGCGGCAGGAATTCCTCCGCAAGCCAAAGAATTTAGTAGGTGATTCTCACTCTCTTCGCAGCAATAAAAAAATATTTGCATGGATCCCTTGTCATAGGGTGGGACCGCAGGATAGTTCATCAATCATAATCCTGTTCCGATCTTTACTCTGGGCCAAAGCAAACTTCAGTGTTCCAACTCCGTGAAACGTTTGATTGCGCAAATTTCGCTAAATTTGCAAGAAGCGTCTCTAAGCGAAACTGTTGGGAACTCCAAGAGGGATCGTCTGACACCTCCATTCTTACACGTCACTGACCAAAAGCACAAACCCTAAAGAAAACACAAGCGGCATTTCTGGTTTGTTATAGACCCTGAGTGTTCAAATTTGACGAGTGTTCAAATTTGACCGGGTAGGTTCTTGCTTCTTTACTTTTTTATAACATCGACGACTTAACTGACTTACTAACAGGGATTTTGAATCTTAGCCGCCCTTGGGCTTTGAAACAAGTCTCCCTTTAGCGATTCAACAATATCTCTGAGTAGTTAACCCTAACATGCGCATAAAAGCAAAACAGTGTCGATTTCCTGAAAGTTCTAGATAAGTGGGTCACCAGATTGATAGAGAAGAATTTCTTGCATTCTAAGCACACTTGTCAGATTGATAGAGAAGAATTTCTTGCATTCTAAGCACACTTGTCATATTCGTCTTCGTAAAGAGCCGTAGCTTTTACATTCTTGTTGGTCAAATCAATCGGTAGCTATTTCCTTGGCCAATAATTAACATTTATCCCGATGTTACATGGGAACTTACAGATTTGGTTCCGTCAAACCATGACCATGCGACCTCTGAAAGCAACTTTAGGTAATCGAATATTCTGGTATGTGCCATGCACTTGCCGTGTTGCGATTAAATTGGGACGATTAGGGGCTACCAGTTTCAAAATCAAAGGATGATCAAATATACTTTTGTTTTCCTTAATTACGAGTCGCACTGGTATGAATCCACCCTTTGAATTCAAAGCTGCTCCAGAGAAGTCTGAAATTTTCAATTGCGTTGAGGATTTGGTCATGGTGGGAAAAGCCACACCGGACATTACTGTTTTATAAATTGAATCTTTCGAAAATGGGGGGAGAGAATTTGGTATTTCTTTTCCCAAAGCAAAGGAAATGTTGAAAGGCCAAATGGCATGGTCTTCGATGTGCTGAAAAAGCTTTGATTCCAAAGGCGATCAGGGTTCCATGATACACGATACACGTGAAAAATGGTATTGCATTAATGTATCCATACCAAGAACATTAACGACAGCACCCCCAATACCTAGAGAAGATGCCCTTGCATTAAAGACGATGATTTTTAAATTGGAGGACGCCGGACATTAATTTAATGTATAATATGCATTTAAGCTCTAAAAGTACATTTAATATTTCATTTTTTTACGGCACATTTCAAAATGAACCTTAACCCAACCCAACCGAATCTAACCCAAGGCAGCGACTTGGTATGCCGAGGTGGTTAATCGATAGGTCAAATATCAACATTAGGGTGACCTCTTCCAACCATGGTAATGACATTTTTCCCACTGCATTGGTCACCACCATTTTCCAAATACAACATTGAGTTTTAAGCTTTCAGCTATTCAAAGCAAACTTTAAAAAAACATAATATAATGTTTGTTTGTGTTTGTTGATAGCATTCACATCAATTTAATATTCACATACCTTTTGGTCAAGTAAATGTGAAACCGTGTGGAGTGCTTGTTACATCCAATTTGTCGGTTGGATTGCTAGTGGGCAGTTTACATTAACATTAAATGTTACTTTTCTTTCTAAATCCCTCTCCACACGGTAAGCATGGCTGAAACACCCACTATATTTACATAAAAGGTGAGCAATGTTAGGAGGAGATGAGGATCACGCAAATTAATCAACTTGAAAGCTCAAACCTCACTTTCTTTAATCACTCATCCACACACCAACGATTCACTATACAAGTGCAAGTGCGCGAGAGTGGCTAACATAAACAAATAAACATAAAATTCTTAAATTGTAAGTGATCTTAAAATATATCGCCGCCTTTTGTAACGTCCCTACACGAATCATTTCAAATTGTTTGTGCAAATTTATTTATTCCGAGTTATAAGCTAAAATTTACAATTTATAGACTTTGGCAAAGTATGTACATGTTATATAATGTTTACTTCCAAGGGGTGAACGGATTATAGAATTTGGCAAAGTATTTACATGTTATATATAGATTAGTATACTTCCAAGGGGGAATGGAAATGCTGAAGTAATAAAATGGTGGTATACATAGTAATATTATAAATCAAGAAAAGATTGAATGCAAAGTTAAATATATTTATGTGTAATTGTTTTTACAAATATTTTGGTATATGTTGAGTCCACAGCAATTACTTTTTTATTTTTATTATGCACTAGTTATTTATTTATTTTTGACTATTTAGAAAGTTAAAAGTTGATTTTTTATTGATTTAATTTCTAGAGTGGTTTTTATTTTTTTTTTATATTTTTTTATGTTTTTTGCTTTATGAAATTTGACTTTAATTTTTTGGATGACATTAGTTATTCTATTAGAATTCATGTTAGGAATTAGTTTGAAAAAGGTTTGTAGTGTATTTATATCTTTATTAAATTAGTGGAAAATAAGGAAAATTGTCTCAAATCAGCACAAGAGTTATCTATCTTATTTGGATATCTGAGGTCTCCATGAAATTTGGGTTTACAAAATTTTCCATAAAGTCTCGAATCTAGATACAATGAAGAAATTCCAAGGCATTTGAAATATCTAGATATGATTGTAAAAGTTTGCTTAGTCAAAATTCGAGTGGGTCGTGGTTTTGTTAAAATAAATCAGGCTTATCTAGTGGTCTAGGGTGTGATCAAGTGTGCACCTTGAGAAAATATTTAGATTCCCATATATGTTGTCTATTTCTTTATCTTGTAGCCCCTACTCTTGGTCCTAAGGAGTAAAGTATGAATTTTTAGTGTTTTAATGATGCCAGTGTAAGCTGACTTACCCACAGTATGCATATAAAATGCATAATCTATTATGTCCCAGGAATTTTAATTTCCCTGCCTAGTCAAACCTTCACAAATAAAGGTTTAAGGCTTCTTAATTCAACCCTCATAAACTTTGGTTACACCCGACTTAATCTTTTAATTCACTTTATTTCTATTATAACCTCATATAATAGAAATATACCAATAACACACTTAACTTTACCTTTTCGCCAATCCACGACCTTGGCACATTTACCAATGTTCCCCTTATCACGTTCAACCTCCACCGTTGATTTCATTCCACCAGATCAATGGTTGTCGTGCGATCTCCATTCGTCCTCCAGAACTCAAACAAATTTAACTTGTGTTGATAAGCACATTGGTCCGCTCATAATATTAACTTGTGCGCACCTTTCCGTGCGATTACCATCCGATCCATCAACCCATGGACGGTCTTGATCACCAGAACTCAATAGGACTTAACCCCACTACATAAATTCTCATTTGGTCCAATTTTCAAAGATTCCTCTGCGCTTTCATAGCAAGTGATATCTGTCTGATCATAGATTCAACGGACGGCTCGATCACCTCCGGACTTCAACTCAATTAAATCTCGGTTCATATCTTCATCGGGTCCATTTTCTAGAAACCACTTACGGTTTTGAGGCCATGTGAAAACAACTTTCCCCTTACGAAAATCGCTCTATCCTTCTATCTAACTCTTGTGCGTCTTCATCATGCAATGACCGTAGATCTCTTTCCATCGGACGACCCTGATTGTTTCTCCAAATTTCTTCTCAACCAATCTTATCCGTCGATCTGGATAGATCTGACGGTTCCCGTTCCTCACCATTTCAATTTCTTCTATCCTTTACTTTGTTTTTATGTGATTTCTCAAGGTTCTTCTGTGGTTCGGGTTACTTCAGGGTTTCGGGTCTTTAGTTGTTTTGCAACACAACTCCCTATCGGACTTACCCTGCATACTTTTAAACACAGTCACTCCTGAACCTCAACTGTGATCCTTCAAATGGATTCAAGCGATCCAACACAATCCTTCATCCTCTGCCCGAACTCCACCTGTATACCTATACTATGAAGAAACTCTAATCCACACACAATTCATAACTCCATTAATCAATACACACCACACAATTCAGAATCAAATTCTCTGTATTGATAAATAAATATTTACATAAGAGTCTATCTCTCTCTGGCCTGATTTTCTAATCAGTGGCCTCTGTTTTCCTACATTCCCATAGGCTTACAATCAAACCCTCTAGCTGAGTAACTAGCTAACCCCTAACTAGCTAACCTCTTTCTAGCTAACCCTTGACTATGCCTTTTAGGCTTACATTTATACAAAAGGATTCTACAACCAATTCCTAGTTTAAATCCATAACTTTCTTAAGAAAATCCTAAAATCTCTTCTTTATCCCTAAGGATCCTCTCTAGTTCCTCAAATCATGAAACCAATTCCTAATCTAAGATTTACAAATGATTCCCAAATCTCTCAACTATCCTAAATCTCTCATGTTCTCAAACATTCGAGAACATTTACAAATATGCTTCACAATACTTAATTTATTCCTATTCTCATTAAAATCACTCAAAAGCCTAAATAATTACGTTAATTTAACACTTAGGAAACCAACTTCCTTAAAACACAAGACCCCCTATGTCTACTAAAATACAATGATATTGTTGAGCTGAATGCTCTTGCATCACGAAACTTATAATCTAAGTTGAAAAGGAGCCTGTGAACTACACTAAACATTGGGAACCAACACTGTCAATTCACAGTCTTGATTATCTCATTGGAGAAATGAAGAGACCAACAAATTTCAAATGGCATGAACCTCAAGGGATTTGAATTCTAATGACTGTGAAGGTGAAAAGACACAATGGTTAAGAGGGAATGAAGAATAAGAAATTGATATAAGCTAAAATTTCTAATTGAGAATGTGTCAACGAAGAAAAAGAAAAAGAAAAAAGAGAGAGATAGAGAGAGGCAGTGAGCATGAGAGGACTAAGTAACAACTATCAAATTTCAAAATTCTAAAGTATGTAAGGAACAAAGTGTGCAAAGAAGGATGAAACAAAGGTTGTAAGTGGAGATTGTGTGAAAACTAAAGCTGTTGTGACTAAGAAAATTGTAGAGAATCAAAGACAAAGAGGGTACTGCAAAGAGAAGTTCATAAGAGCTAGTCAAAACAATTATTAACGTCATTTGTTAGGATATTGGAGTCTCCTTCAGGTAGGTCCCTATTAACATACAAGGGGTCTCTCAAATATGAATTCCCAATTAGACCTCACGTTGTTTGGTATGGGAGCCCCATCCAGAAATGTGGCCCAACTACCATATTCTTAAAGATTTGCCTTGGCTATAATAGTTAGCATAAGGGAGCAACAAGCATGTACTTTTGAATGAGAAAGTAAGTATGCCTTATGAAATGTTCAATTGCACATATGTATCAAGGTTCTTTCCCTGAAAAAGAGTAAAAGTGAGTCCTTAGGATAAAAGTGGTAGTATTATATTAATAAAGACCCACACACATATACATGAAAGAATCATTAAGAATTTAGCGAAATAGTTCACATAAACATAACAATTATTAAAATAATTACAACAACCATTCAACAAGATGAACACCAAAGTCAATGAACTAGTTCAATTTCTTTAGTACGTGATAACAAAACACATACCACAAACAGATAAAGATGAATCTTACAAAATTCATGATATAGGCATGAAAGTGTGTTGGCTCGATGAACTTTGAATACTAAGCGAAATTTCCAAGATACATTGATGAAATGAGACACCACTAGCTCCAATAATGGAGTTTTAATTCAACACTTTCTCTCCAAAAGAACAATCTTTCTCTCTAATGCCTAGGTGGAGAAGCCAAGGTGAAAAGTACTTTGTTTGAGTTATGAGGGTGTATAAATAACCAACGAGATGACTGTTCACCTCCCTTGTGACTCTTGAGCTCCCCTCATGACTCTTGAGCTTCCAAATGACTTTTCAAACACCTAAGAGACCTTTGGACTTCCACATGACTTCACATTATTTGGGTCACCTTTGGACTTCCACGACTTTATATTTCCCATTTTCTTGAAAATTACATAATTACATACACAAATGATGTGGAAACATGATAAATCATATGACTCTTGAAATGAAACTTTAACAAGACATGACTTGACACTGATGACATGGAAATTTATGATGATGTGCCAATGCTAAGCTTCTCTTCTTGCTACTATCTATATGTCTTCATGTTAGATATTACATGCTCTTCCTCTTATATCCTCCAACAATATTGAATATATGGATTCATTTACATGATATGGATCTTCCAAATTATGTCGCTATTGAGTTCCCCTTCATCTTCATGTTCAGTGATCATCTTGTATTTGCAACCTTCTTGAGTGTGATCTTACATGGTCTCCTAATCATCCTTCTTGAACATCACCCTGTCATGTCAAGATATAGTACCTGCGAGTGAAATTCACTCATGGCAAGATGACATCAGTCCAAAAATATCCTAGTCTAGCATCCTTGGTGCATTTCAATGGTCAACACGAAACTAAGTACTAGACAGAGGAGAAGGCTCAAGGATTGCATAATGTGTAGTTCCGGGAGGCAAAAGTGGGAAGCTGAATACTAGGATTGTGCAACGCGCAGTGAATGGAGGCATGAGAAACAATAATGTGTAGTTAAGGGTCACAGTGAGGCATGCTTGCCCGCTATGACCGTGTAATGCATAGTTTAGGAGAGAGATTGGGCCACTCGATTGCAGAGATGCACAATTATGAGAGACAGGGAGACATGTTGCAGACTTAATTGCATAGTATGCAGTGGGAGGCTAGCTGGGAGGTAGGAATGCACAATTCTGGAGACCAGGAGGTAGTGTTGAGCACTATTACTACGTAATGTGCAGTCCTTGGAAGTAGTGACTGTGCATTATGTATTTTTATAAGGCAAGGATCCTAACTGAGGCTTGCAACTACGTAGTGTTCAGTTCAAGGATGTTAAGTGGAACAAGGTTTGTTAGGCAAGGAACTCTCTAGAAATTGACTGTATGGGATCAATGAGGTAAAGGTGACACCAGGGCACAACTTTGAACACGATCACACACTTATAATGATCGATGACACAACAATGAACAATCAAAACCTAAAATCAACATGGACCCGTTGAAATGACAACAAAATGAAACTTATCTCCAAGTGCAACACTTAAGACACACTTTGTGACACATGTGACGACGTAAAAAAAAATAGTGCATAAAACTTTGGGAATGAGCATAGAACATGTGCCTATGATAAATTGGACCCATTAGTACCAAGGTCACCTAATAAAGGTGCATTATAACTCCATTTTACAATCTGTGACACTTCCCTTACCAAAATATGACACTTAGGTTTTCTTCACAAAGGGAATAAAAAAATTAGAGGATATGCATGGAATGTCTCATGCCTTGCAAGGTCAACGTAGGATTTGAAGTTTGGATATAGACCAAAATTTAGAGGGCTTTGTAGTAGAGACAACACTTGGTGACAAACTTGTAAAACTCCAAGTTCTCTGCCTTGGTCTAACTTTATGTACCGAGTCTAGTTTCTTAAGAAGTATTGATTCATTTAGTGGATTAATTTTGTTTTCCCACTTAACCTGGTTATAGATGTAGTCCCCTCCATTCCATTTCTTGGTTAAACCCATTCATAAATATAGTTATATCACAATTGTTTCAATTCAAGAGAAGGGTAATATAATTGCAAGTTTAAGATGATCTGAGTCTTAGTTCTCATCTTTGATGTTGCTCCACTGTTAATGAGCTAGTTTAGTACCTCGACAAAGCCACTACAAGAACACAAGCATCAATTTTCTACCAAAAATCCATTTTAATACCCTAAAAAAATTAGTTTCTTCACCTCCCAATGCAAGAAGTCTTTCTCTTCTTTCACCGTTTCTTTTTTTTAATTTATGCTCATTGATAGTTTATCAACATTTATATCGCCATGGTGGAAGAGGGATCCTGAATTATTGAAAGTAGAAGAGGTTGATCCTTCGGTGATAGTTATATCCACTAATATTAACATGCTCACTATAGATTTTCCCCTTTCCCTTCTATACTTGATTGGATTAGCATAAAAAACACCAATTAAAATTGAAATGAGGAATGAGGTTCCTAATATATATATATATATATATATATATATATAATAATATATATATTATATATATATATATATATATTATATATATATATTATATAATATATATCTATAGGTGTCATGGTTTCTACACAAATGTTTCCTTATGAAAGGTTCATATTTTCCATTGAAACATCATTGATAAGAAGGATATAAACCAAGTTAAATAAGAAAGCCTAAAATTTAGCCAAATGTTATAGTGTCACAAGGCCCCTTTTCAACTTTTTCCACATGCATTGGAACCATACAAAACACTTTGACACAAGGTTTTATTTAAAAGGTGACAACACAAATGAAAAGGAAAGGAAACAACATAATTGAAACAAATAGACAAACTAAAGACAACAAAACAAATATGTACATAGCGTAGGGACACAACCCTAGACTTCTATTGAAAATATTTCTCGAGATCTTGGCCATTGACAAGAATAAAGTCCATATTCCCATACAATGATTGGAGATGATAAGTATGGTGGCCAAGCTTGTCATGGAAAACATATGTTCTGATCCACAGGGATTGGAATTTAGTGTTTTTACCCTTCTATTCATGGTATTTATCCCACTTCAATACCAAGTCTCCCACACTAAACTCTTTCTTCCCCACACACTTCTTACCAAACCATTGCTTAATATGACTCTGACGGATAACAAATTTCTCTTTTTCTTTCCTCCTTTCTTCTTGTAACTTCAAGAGAGTGTCCATCCTACTCTGAACCACAATATATAGTATATCCTAAAACTCTTTAGAAAGTTAGAGGGATGGGAGGTATATATTCATAGGTAGGATGGCTTCCTTCCCATACACCAGTGTGTAAGGGGAAGTTCTCAAAGAGGGTTTAAGTGTAACACAATTAGCCCACAAAAAATTCACCAAAGCATTATGCCAGTTCCTTTGTTCAGAGTAAATGTTTTCTTTGATAATGTGGATTAGATTTTTATTGGTTGACTCAACAAGAATGATACCCTAAGGATAATAATTGGATGAATGTTTTAAAACAATACCATATTTTGATGTGAAATCATAAAGTTTAAGCAATGAGAAATAAGTTGCATTATTAAAAACAAATTACGTAGAAACACCAAACTTGGTGATGATATTATGTTTGAGGAAGTTGATGGCCTCTTACTTGTTCACTCGTTTTAGATGAATTGTTCCTTTTCACATAGTAAAATAGTTTGTGGTAGCTAAAATATGTCAGTTTTGATTCAATGAATGTGGATAGATTTCACTAATGATGTCAAATCCCAATTTTTCAAAAGGTTCTTCTATAGTGATGGGATGCAATGAGGCAACTAACTTTATATCGCGGCCATAACATATTTGACAAACTGAACACCTGCAGGAATAAGCATGTGCTTCCTTGAATATAGTGGGACAATAATAAACAACCCTCAAGACCTTATGCATAGTAGTATCACTCGTGTTTCACAAAAATTGTCACCTTGACATTCTGCAATTTGTGTGAGTCCATTACCACTCATACTTTCCTCCTTTGCAAGTATTAAGCCTCAGTTCTTCATATCAAGCCTTGAAAATAAGAGAAAGCCCTCAAAAGTCTCTCACACACTGGTTGCGCACTCTCTCTTAGCATTACCTACGGTCCCGCACCTAATGGTCATGTCCCTTGCGCACTTGACCACTCCGTCTCTGGGTTATGGGTGCAGACCCCTGTAAAAGTAAAAAAGACACAAGTATATTGTTAAAAACTCACTTTGAGTCATTTCTAGAAGCTTCTAGAAGGAATGTTGAGGTGGGAAGTTCGCTCCTTTAAGGTTCATGCATCCCATACCATAAGGTGCTAACCCCTTGATGTGAGGAGCTTATCCCTTTGAAGGAGGACTCTATCCATTCATAGGTGGACCTGTAACCTCCTTCCTTTGCACTATAAAATGAAGTATTGGGCTGGTTACTTGGGGGGTTGAAAAGCTAAATATTTTTGAGGTGAAATGCTACTGGAACTTAGTCTTCCTAATTGAGATTTTGTGAGGAAAGATTACATACCTCTTTGATCTCATTTGGAAGAGTGTGAGGCTTGTCAAATTAAAGGAGAGTCATGTTTCAGACCCTAGGAAGAGCTTGTACAACATCAAGGCACCAAAGGTTGTAAGGTTCTTCTATTTTAAAGTTAATACAAACAAGTTTATTTTTCTCAATAAGTTGTGTTTTATGGTTTATTTTATGGATTCCTTGATCACCATAATGAATATGATTTATGATATTAGCTATGCAGGTGTTATTTGATGTGTGCGTTTTTGTGATTGCAGGTTCTCAAAAGGAAAATCTTTCGGACGGTTGAAGGATGGATCTACAAACTAGCGTTGGACTTAAGGTAGGGTCTAAACACCTCTATAGTTTTTATTAATGAATCGCAATATGTTTAGAAAAAGGTAGATTTGCTTGTTCTGCTTGTTGCTAGATATCTTTTAATACTAGGGAGATCGGCCTTGTCTGGAAGATCAATTTATCTGGCCAACAAATTGGCGATTCCGCTGGGGAACTGAATTTGGTTTTTGGTTTTCCTTTGTCTTTGACTTGAGAAACTTGTTCTTGTTTCTGGTTTTTGCTTGATGTGTCTAGGATTGGGTAGTTTTTAGGATTTGGATAATTTTTTGTTTTTTCGGAGTTTTCAGAGGACCACACTTTCTTTTTACAGACAGTGCAGGCATCTCTGCACTTTTCCTTTAGTACACAGAGCGGTACTGTATCTGGTTCTTTTGGAAGCCTATGGACCCTGTGAAATTTTTTGAAAAACCTAAAATGTTTTCTTCCAGTTAAGTTTAGGTTTCATTTACGACTTTTAGTGTCTACCCAGATCTGCATGTGTTCTGTCAAAAATCTCTTGTGATTAAGTTCCATTGGTATTTTTGTTTTAGAAGATTTTCTAGAAGTTTTGCATGCCTAGATTGGTGTTCACTTGGTCTCTGTAGTGACTCAAAGATTAGAAGCCTAAGAAACCTTAGATCACCCTGGTGTCTTTTTGTCTTCTTGATGAGTCTGACTAGTTTATGAAATCTGTCCTTAGTGAGAAATACATTTTGTTTTTTCCTTGCAAATCTTTGAACGAACTTGGTTATAAGTTTTGAATTTCATTTTTATAAAAGAAAACACATTTGGATGTTTTTTGGTTGATTTTTTATTATGAACGAATTAATCCTTAGTTTACTGAATAACTAAGTAAAACGTCCTCAATAAGAATTGAAGCTTTTATACATTAGGTTTTTAGATCTCAAGATTAGTTTTTGTAGTTTTGAGTGTTTTCTAGAAATTATAGAATCTCTTTTGAAAGAATCGTTTTTTGTAGTTTTTGAGTGTTGAAAAACAAAAGGGATTTTTTGTGATCATAATTAGTAGTCTTGTTTTGAGTTCTTATTGAAAAAGAAAAAAATATTTTCTTTTCATTTACATGTTCAAAGAAAGATTTGTTTTTCAAAGAATTGCATTCTCAAACTCTTTCTTTTAGCTAGAAGTTCATTGAAGGAAAAACGAATTGTTTATCATTTTAGGTGCATTTGTTTTAGTGTTTCTTGGAGTCGAGTCTTTACACCATCAAAGTTTCATTTCCATACCTATTGAATTAAGAAACAACCCATAAAAGTAACGCTTAATTAAAATTGATCTAGCAATCTTTTTTATTTCTAAGGCTCTTATTACCAATATAGCTTAGGCTAGTATCTTGGAGTAGGGAGTAATTAACTCTCCAAGATAGTTAAAATAAACAAGTAGCTATATGTTGCGGTAGGAAATAAATCCAATTGTAATTGATATAATCTGGGAAGCTTTTCTTAAAGGAGTCAATCACGAGATCATGTTCGAACCTTTGAGACAATCAAGTCTGTCTCATTGGGAAAGATAGAAGATTTGCGTGTATTATCAACGCTAAACCTTGGATTAACCATTTTCGAGGAGCCTAGAGTCACTTGTTGGTAAACCTCAGATTGATCATGTCGAGGAGCCTTCAAGGGGATTGAGTTTTGTTACTCTTCCCTTACGCGTAGATCGGATCATAGATCGTTCCCCTAGTTGTATTTGTTATTGTTGGTAACCTTAGTGTCCATAAACTTAAGATTATTTCCTAAGGTGACGATGAAGGACAAATCTCACTGTACTTGGCACAGATGTTGACTAGACTCACTTGGACTCTCTGGGGGGTTCTCTTCACTTGAGATAGTTTTTGTGAAGAAACTTGTGCCAATCTATTTCATTAAGCAGGTTGTCAGGGTAACTGTTCCAACAACCCTTTCTGTATTAAATTCTACGACGTTGGATTTCATCACCAACTAGTTTTTTTGGTATGGAAAGTTACTGTTTGTGTGTGGTTTGAACTCTTAGATTTTTTAGGCGTGTGAATCAATTGTTTAGTTCTTTAGAGACTTTAGGTGGTTTTATTGAGATTTTCTTTGTTTGCGTATCATTAATTAAATATTTAATCGTGGTTGAATTACCGAGACAATCCCGTAGACTTTGGGGGCAACCTCCTGAGTATACACCAAGCCAGCTTGAAGGGCTATGAGCTCTTGTATCGCCTAGTGGTAGTAGAGTTGGGTCACCGGAAGCCGGAGAGTCATCTTTAATTGTTCATCCTAATTATCAAGTTCAAGAAACAGAGTATATTTATGAACAAATTTCATTTTCCGAAGTTACTGGTAGTATTTCTCCTACCAGTGAATTAGCTGAAGAACCTGAAATTTCTGAGCCTGAAACCGAACTTGCTGCTACTCCATCTTCAGGATTTGCTTCTCCAACTTCTAGTGGTCCTGGTTCACCCAGGGTAGGAAGTAGCATTACCCAAAATCTTCCTTTTGGACTCATTTCTATTGAATAACTTGTTAGTCCGGATGAAGATATAACTCTCCCTAAAAATCAACTGACTTTAGAACTTAGGCAGCGTGAATCAATTTTCTATAGTCCTTTTAGGAGTGACGCTTGGTACATATCATTGACAAATTTTTTAGAAAACCTGGGTCTTAGTTTTTCACCACCTCGAATTCCTTTTCATCCTATGCCTAGAGGTTATTATCCTCCTTTGAATATGTCGAAACGGTCATCCATGTTTTCCCAAACACCAGAAACATTTTTATATGGTGGTCCTTCTATTCCTTCGGGGTATTAGTCACTCACTGGTACTTTTTTAGGAGCATCTCCTCAACCAATTGAACATGAGATATCAACTGGTAATAATGGGACTAAAGCGTTGATCATAGAAGAAATTCCTATGATGTCTGGTACTATTCCAAATCCGCAACCTCAAGGTAGTCAGTTATTGCCTGGGGGGCAACCCCAAGGTAGTCAGTTACCGCTTGGAGGGAAACCTCAAGGTAGTCAGTTACATCCTGGGGGGCAACCTCAAGGTAGTCAGTTAATGCCTGGGGGGCAACCTCAAGGATAGTACATACTGTCAGGACAGTACATACCTCAAGGTCAACCCCAGACTCAGTACATACCTCAAGGTCAACCCCAGTATCAATATATACCTCAAGGTCAACCCCAGTTTCAGTACGTACCTCAAGGTCATCAACCTCAAGGTCAGTACCCAACTTAAGGTTTCCAACCACCTTTTAGTCAACAATTTGTACAAGGAGATGGAAATGTACCTCACATTTATCGGCCCTACTCTCAACTCGGTTATGGTCCTCAATATGCTCAACCTTTTATGGGTCCATACCCCGGAATGAACATGTTGTCGGATCCATCCCAAATTCAACAGACTTTGCAGCCGAATGTGTAGTTATCAAGTCAATCTGGACAACCTTTGGTTTTTGGTCCAACCGAGCAACCTGTCCAGCCTACTGTTCAAACCTCTGTACCTGGTGTAGTTCATTATCCTGGGCCTAGTTCATCTTGAACTCCAACTCAAACTGCTACTGTAACTACTGCAGCTTCTGTTCAATCGACCACACCTGTTTCTGGAGTATCGACAACTCTGGTTTCTACAATTCCTGTGTCAGTACAAACTCCTCAAGCCTCTTTACCATAGTCAGGACCTACAGTTCATACTTTGGTTCAGATGCCTGTAGGACAACCCGGTCCAAGTACAATTGTCACAAGTCAATCGCAATTCAGTTATCAACCGTACTAGGGATAGTATCAATTCAGTCCTACTGTACAAAACCCAGTTTATCAGTATCAACCATACCCTGGATATACTTATCATCAACCTCAACAACCCCAGTTTGGTCCAGTTAATCCTGGTTTTCCGGGAGGATATAGTATTCCTAATGCAAATCCAATTCCAGGTTATCCTGGATATCCTCCTCCTGGGGCTGGTCTTGTTACCCAAGGTTTTTGTGACCCTAACCATCAGTTACCTTTTATTGCAACTTTGGATTTACCTGATTTGTCACGCCTTACAAATGATCCAATTTATTATCTTCCGTATTGGCCGCCAATGCCTAATAAGTTGCCCAGTGATATCCTGAAGTTTGAGGGTAAGTCAGGAGAAGATTCGTCAAATCATGTGATGACCTATCACCTCTGGTGTGCATCTAATTCGATTATCGATGATTCAATTCACTTACGTCTTTTTCAACACACTTTGATTGGTCTTGCTCCCAAATGGTATATTGAGTTACCACAAAGCTCTTTTTGTAATTTTAGTCAGTTAGCCACTTCTTTCTTAACTCTTTTTTAGTTGTCTGTCAGATACGACAATGGCATGAAATTATTAACTTCATTAAAACAATCAATGTCAACATATATTTCAGATCATATTCATGAATGGCGACGTAGACGACATTTAGTGAAAGTTTTTATTCCGGATCAAATTTTAGCAAAATGGTTCGTTAAATCATTATTGCCTAAAATCACTGAAGATGTAGCTAAGGCAGGTGTTGTTACTGAAGAGCAAGTAATTGCTCAGGCTCAGTACCTTGACCTCATTTATAGGTAGTCAGGTACTTTACATGAAAAAATCCTCGACCTTCCGAAACACAATCAAATAACTGCAGCTCCTTTAGGGTCTCATGCTGCTAATGGTATGATTGGTTGAGTTAGTACCAAAAGTAAGACGAAATCTTCAAATAAATCTACTCCTATTATAACTTTACTAGATTCCCCGACAGGAGACTCTTCCACCGAAATTCCTGTCGATATCCATGTCGTAGAATCATCTATGGCCAAATCAAAATCCGGTGGTAAAAAGAAGGGGAAGAAGAAAAATAAACAAAACTCAAAAGAGAAATCAGATAAAAATGAATCTACTGACGAGAAATTTAAACCTCGCTATCCTTGTCTCATTTGTGACGAGGAGCATTTTACAAGAGACTGCCCACATCGAGCTGAGGTTTCGAAAATCGTCAAAGGTTCTCAAACGCCTGTTGTCTTAAAGGATACTTTTCCTAGCCAAGATAATAAGATGATCGGTTCTTCCACAAATGCCTCAGAAGAACCCATTATGATGATGTCTCATGTCAGGATTGCGACGCGATCGCAAGATTATGGTAGTAAAAATCCTGTTGGTGGTAAGGAAGCAGAATCTTCTAATTCAAACCAATCAACTTCAATCCTTTTGGTTCTAATCCGCTACAGATGGAGAAACCTAACCCTGACTTAGTAATCAAACTGTTTGCTAAAGGTATACTTTGGAAGTCAGCTTTCAATCCACATGCGAGAGCTACTCGGAATTATAACATTGTTGAAGACTTAGCTATTTCCCCTTCAGCAATGTCGACTTTGGAGGCGCTGCAATCATGCCTAGCACAACATAAATTACTATTGTCGGCTATAGGAGCTATTGATATTCAGGATTCAAACCTAATAATCTTCGATTTAGAGAATAGCACACCCCACCTACCTCATTAAATGGCTTTCCAGATTCTAGTGTTAGTCAAAAACAGACCTTGCTTTCGGACTGTGATTGATGAGGGAGCTTCTACGTGTATTATTTCGATCTAGTGTTGGAGATCACTTGGTTCTCCGACACTCAATCAGTCCCCAACGATTCTAAAGGCTTTTGATGGCTGAGGGTTCCTTCCTTTTTGCATTTTGCAGAATTTACCTATAGGGGTTGAAGGCGAAGCTATAAATCTAGATGTGGAAGTGGTTGACGCCCCTCTAGATTACAAGCTTCTCTTGGGTCGCAGTTGGTCTTATGCTATGACTGCTATTGTTTCATCGTTCTTTCAGCTTATCAAGTTTCCTCATAATGGAAAGATCATTATGATAGACTAGCTGACTTATTTTTCATCCAACCCAGCTTCTTCCGATAGTATTCAACATGTCAGTAAAACAACAATCCCTTACAAGGATGTTGGGGTAGGTTTGATTAAAGATTCTGGTTTACTAGGAACTTTTTCTTTCCCTCCTCCTAACGTATCGCCTTCTATTGCAACTATTCATATGATTTCATCGAACACTATTGCTTTTGATGATCATTGGATCGCACCTTATGATTCTGAGTTGCATTCATTTCGTAATGCGATGCCTTTGAGTCCCTTTGAAATTGCATATCAAGCTGTACAATTGTTTTCTGACTCTTGTTCAACCGAAACTGATCCAATGAATGTGGTCCATGGGGAATCACTTTCAATATCAACCTCAAATTCAACAACATTTTTTGATCTTGTTCATATCGATGAGTAGATTTGTGAACTTTTGTCTATTTATGATTTACCATGGGAAGATCTTCATCATCGATCTTCATTTTTACCTAAGCTTGATCACTTTGAAAATGATTTTCATTTATTTTTATAGCTGACTATGTCAAAGAACCACATAATCCATTGCAACATCATGATTCTGAGTTAAATTTGGGAAGTATCTCGCGAACGGTTCCTATTGACATTTTAGTTAAACCTGGAATTATTGAAAACATTCATATAGGTGCTTCTTGTACAGACGATGAAATCCAAACTTATAAGGCCCTATTTCAAGAATTCTGTGATGTGTTTGCCTGGTCATATGAAGAAATTCCAGGAATCAATCCATCAATTGTTGTCCATGAAATTAAAACTTACCCTGATGCTAAACGTTTGCATCAGATACATCCACGAAAAGCTTCTGCTACTAAAGCTGAAGTTGAGAAATTACTTTGTGTAGGTTTCATTTATCCAATTCCTTTAATGGATTGGGTATAGAATATTGTTCCTGTTAATAAAAAGCAAGGAACAATAAGAATATGTATCGATTATAGGGATATTAATCGATCAAATTATAGATGATTGTGCTGGCAGTGAAATGTTCTCCTTTATGGATGGTTTTTCTGGTCACAATCAAATCAACATACTCCGTGCTGATCAACCTAAAACGACTTTCATTTGTCCATGGGGGACATTTGCTTATTGAAAATTACCTTTTGGATTGAAGAACGCTGGAGCAACTTTCCAAAGGGCTATGTCTTATGCATTTCATGACCTCAAGTACATTGTGCAGCCTTATCTCAATGATTTACCTACCCATTCATTACATAAATCCGATCATCTCACTCATTTACGAGCAATCTTTATGAGATGTAGGCATTATCGAATTAGGCTGAATCCACACAAATGTGTATTTTGTGTAGAAATAGGTCATTTATTGGGATTTGTTGTTTCAAAAGCCGACATTCATGTCGATCCCTCGAAGGTTGAAGCTATTGTCAAATTACCTCCTCCTTCGACTCTTCGCCAACTCCAAAGTTTGCAAGGGAAAGCAAACTTTTTATGTCATTTCATTCCTAACTATGCCGATATAACGAAAGGTTTTACCATGTTGTTGAAACAGAATACTCCGTTCTTTTGGGATGAGATAGCTAAGAAATCTTTTGATGCACTTAAACATGGGTTGACCCATGCACCGTTATTGCATCCTCCCAACTACAATTAGGATTACTTTTTGTACCTTGCTGCTTCTCATTCCACCATTGGGATGGTTTTAGTTCAGGAAGATGAATTCAACAGTGAACATGTGATTTATTATCTTAGTCAAACTCTAAATCCGATAGAGCTTAAATATTCGCATGTGGAGAAATTGGCCTTGGCAGCTGTTCAAGTTGTCCAAAGATTTCGTCACTACATCTTATTACGCAAAACCACGGTAATTTCTAACTGTAACCCTATGATGTATATCTTGACCAAACAATTGCTAGGGGGCAAGTATTCCAAATTGATAGTTGTCCTGCAAGAATTTGACTTGGAATTCGTGGAACTGATGTGTGATTTCCCGCGTACTGATACTGAAACTGTGGCGAAAGAACCCATTGCGGATGAATCCTTATTTCTTATCAGTACTCTTGATCCATTTTATGGAGATATTATTTTTTATCTTCAAACCCAATCTTTTTGTCCTTAAAGCTCATGATGTTAGCGATGGAAAATACATTTCCAATCCCAACAATACAATAAGTTTTCAATCCCAACAATACAATATTATTGGAGATACACTCTATCGTCGTGGGGCGGATTTTGTTTTCCAACATTGTCTAACTCATGAAGAAGTTGAAAAGGTTTTGAATGACTGTCACTCTGGAGCATGTGGCGGTAATATGTTTGGGTATGCCACAACCCAAAAGATATTGTGCACTAGTTATTTCTGTCCATCCTTATTCAAAGATTGTATCTATGCAGTCCGAAAATGCCACAATTGTCAAATTTTTTATCATAAGATGCATGCTCCACCTGCTCCTCTCCACCCTATAATTGCTATCGTTCGTTTCTCAAAGTGGGGTATCGACTTTATTACATGTAACCCTCACTCGGCCGGGGGGCATGCATATATCATGCTTGCGGTAGATTATTTTACTAAGTGGGTTGAGGCGATGCCTACATTTTCAGCAGATGACGAAACCGCTGCAATTTCATTTTCAATCATATAATTGCTAGATTCGGTGTTCCTCAAGCTATTATTACTGATCATGGAAGTCATTTTTGAAACATCATGATGACTGAACTGATAGATCAACTTGGCCTGCATCACGATAGTTCTACTCCATATTATCCATAGGCTAATGGTTTGGTTGAAGCTATCAATAAATTTATAGTCACTATGATCCAACAAATCATTGGTATTCATAGGTCGAATTGACATAACACGTTATTTTCAGCACTTTGGGCATATCGAACCTCAGTAAAAACATCAACTGGTTTCACTCCTTTTCAACTAGTTTACGGTTTGGAAGTAGTGTTACCCATTGAATGTGAAATTTCGTCATTGCAAATAGCCATAGAATGACTCCCAGCCACTTCCGAAGAGAAGAAACATTTGTTGTACTTAGCTCAGCTAGATGAGAATCGACGTGATGCTGCATTAGCAATCAAAACTCATGCGAAATGAATAAAAGCTGAGTACGATCGAAATGTTACACCTCGTAATTTTTTGAAAGGAGACCTAGTCTTACTATACGATCAAGCAAATGATAAGCCAAGGGCTGGAAAATTTGTACCTATGTGGCATGGTCCTTATATTGTTAAGCGAAAGCTGGCAAAAGGGGACTATGAATTGGTAGATTTTGACGGTGTCTCTTTGGGTAAACCCAGAAATGGGCTTTATTTGAAGAGATATTATGCTTAAATTTTGGCGTGGAGATTTTTGTTAGATTAGTTTCTTTCTAGCTGGTTTTTTTTAGATTAGAAATATGTGCCTAGTTTAGAGAGTGCTTTTATCATTATTCCTGCTTATCTTGATTTTACTCTTGATATTGCAGATGTTGGCGTCTCTTCAAATATACATTGGTTTTTTGCTGATGGTGCTTGTCGTAATACACAGAACATTTCTTCCGCAGCTTGGGTTATTTATTCATCCTCTGATGAGTTGGTATCTATGCATGGGGTAAGCCTCGGTCAAACAATGAATAACATTGCAGAGTATAGTGCAGTGATTGAGTTATTATCTGAATCCATCTCATTTGGTATTCGGAGTTTGATTGTTAGGTTAGATTCTGAACTTGTTGTATTACAGCTTAACAGGGTTTATGCCATTAGAAATCCAGTGTTATTAAGATTATTTTTTAGAGTTCGTCTCTTGGAATGTGAATTTCATTACATTGAATATCAACATATTCAAAGATATTTAAATATGTTAGTAGATGCAGTTGCTTCTCTTATGATAAATAGACATTTGCAATAATTAAAGCAGTAAAACTTGAAACAAATCCAATAACATGTTACACAAGATAGCCAGTAATAGTGATATATCATAATATAGAAGTGTGTCAAAATATAAATCATCTTCGATCATAGGTTGAAAAACACCTTATGATCGGCAAAAATGATAGTACAAAAAGACATAAAATGTCATATGAGTTTACAAAAGAGATCATCCTATCCCTGATGATGATCACGATAAGAAACCACTGCTCAGGCCACCCTACAAAGGAACCTCCTAAAAGGTCCTGGGACCCAATCACGTATCGCTGTAACCTATGTGGGATATCATCTATGCCAATCTATGGAATATCTGCTGTCAAATGCTCTAGATGATTTTCTAATTCGGTCAGGGTCTCTATAGATTGATCATACGGGGTTGGTACTGCTACAGCTGGGTGTCTCCTCTCATAAGGCTGGAGAGCGGCTGGTCATCGTGGACCCACATCTACATTTAAAACTTGTTATTATTAGTTTTGGACAATTTAAAAAAAACAAAAAAGATTAGTTGGAACTTATAAAGTGTTGAAAATGATTTTACCTAAACCATCCCACTGCTCTTTTGGTGGTAGAGGCATGTTTGGGTCACCACGATAATCCATCCCATCATATGGAAAATCCTGAATCACAAAAATTTGGTTCCTCAACCAACGAAAATACTCAGGTGGAAATCGAACAACCTTTGAACCCTCATCAGGATGACGGGTCATCACTGCAACCCAATGTATTATCCTAGGCTCTCGAAGAATATTAGCCTCAACAGAAAGTTGTTGTGGGACCAACATAGGTACCCTCTCTAGACCAAAGCTCATGACTAGGAAACCATATCCAAAGTTTTTTAGTTGTCCGTTCTCTGCTCTAGTTAGTTGGCCTTTTACATTCGCCAACACAGCCTCGCACTAGTTGAAGATGGTACCTCGATAACAGTCTACTGCCATTCACATCTGGGATCCAGGAACTACATGCAATGTACACTCTCGCATATTCTGGTGACAATGAATGCAATAAACTTAAGTTTAGGACGAGCGATAGTTTTAATATCGATCCGTTTGTCCTCTATTTGATCATTGCAAAACTCCAATCAGAGGCTAGTGACAGACTGGCCACTTGGCATAGTCCCGAAAAGAGATAATTGTTTGCCTCTCTTGGGCAAACTAGTCAAGAAATATATGTCCTCTAGCTCAATTTCAAGCCAGTGGCCACCAATCATGAAACACTGGTCCTGTATGTTCCACCTGTCTACCAGCCATTGCAAAATGTCTACTTGGGCCCTCATGCTAGGTATGGCCTAGAATTTAAATAGTTCGCATGCTTTTAATGCTCGTATTGTAGGTGGATGAATTAATGTGGCAAGGTCCACATCCTCATGCTTGCGTTCCCGCTAAATAAGCAATTTGTATGTCCTACATTGCAAAAAAGACATATTGGAACAATTTAGTTCAAAATTTTTTGGGCGGAAATGGAGAAATTTGAAATTTTAAAACCTATTTCACAGGGTCCACACGTGCTGGTTACGGACAATGCATAGGTCTGCACTCGTCATAAGCAATAGGTGCGGACCCATGACTTTTTCCTTGTAGAAAAGGTCATGGTCCACAAGGGCTGCATGTTGCACCTGCGGACCCCCGCAAGTGTTTTTCTAAAGCAAATTCTCCTTAAAAAATCAATTTTAAAGCCTAAAAATGAAATGGAAATGGTTGAAATGCAAGATAGGGATGATGTAGATTACCTGGAGATGACAATTTTCAATTCTAACAGGCATATTTTCTGCAATCTTCATAGGAATTTTCTTACCCAAAATCTCTCACTTCTCACTTTGAAGTCAAATGGTAAAAATGAATTTACAAAAGCCCTTTTTATAAGCTTTTTTGAATGAATGAATTTTTAATTTATTTATTTTTCACTTTAAAAAGGTAATTTTTGGATGCATTTTTATTTATTTTAAACAAGTATGAGTAATTTTTTGAGTTTTTGTGCAGAATATTGGATTTTCAGGGATAATTGATCATTTTCAACAAAGAGTATACTTTTTCACTTTTTTGGACTCTTCCAAAATTTACGAAAAATCGAAACATTGGAGTCCTATTTAAGCTCTTTTCTGACTCGTAAAATATGAAAAGATTGTCGAGTTTTTCCCTTTTAAACTTGTTAAACATAATTAAAAAGGATGTCCACTTACAACTCTTTTTTGACCGTATAAACATGAAAAGATCGCTAGACTTTTGTCGTTTCAAGTTCGATATTTGTTTTAAAATGGCATGTCTTCGATCACTTTTTTACTTTTTCAGATTAGAGCCACTAATTATGAAAATTACTCCTTTATTGTAATGGTCAAGTGGTTCTCTCAAGTATTATTTTATACTTTTTTGGGCTTGGGGGACACAAATTTATGAAAAAGGACACCCTTGGAGTTTTCTTAAGTTTTTCTTCTGACTCCCTAAAATTGAAAAACACTGAGTTTTTCCTATACTGGACTCGTTAAAATTTAACAGTAAAGAACCTGTTCAATTTTAAACAGGAATGAGCCACTCCTTCTTAGAATTCGAATTTTAAACTATGTTGGACTCATCTGAAGGATGAGCTTATAACCAAGCAAATGTTATCCTCCTCAAGCTTGTCAAAAATAAAGAGGTACTTGCCAGAAATGGTGGGGGAAAAGAGAGAAAAATGAACTTGTTTGTTATACTTTGTGTTTTAGAAAATCAGTTAACCACTCTTGAACATGACACTTTTTGTTCACCTGGGTTGGGAAATACTTTGCCTAACAGTTAATCAAACCATATTGAAATTATTCAGTCGGTTTCTGGGTATTAGCCTTGGGTCAATTGTCACCAAACCATCTGCAGTGTCGTTATGTGTTTAAGAGGTTAGTTCAAATAAACCATTCATCTGCAAAATATCTGTCATCCATTTTGACCATCCCTGAGTTAGTCCTTGTCAAATATATTTCTTCAAAACTTGATCTATGATTTCGTGTTGTGGGCTTGCCTATGACAGATCAATTTCTATCAACTTCAGCTCATTATCTAGAAAGATGATCTAGAAATCGTTAGTACCTTGGAATCTGCATGCCCTAATGGCAGGTTTCTCGCCTTTGACGATAGGTTGCATCATTGACCTTTGATCAAAGGATTTTATGACATGTTCGACATCAACCCATTTATTGACATTTCATGGATTGTACTGAGTACTTTGAGAACCATTGACATTACTGGTGGTTTCTCTCACACTTGTTAACAGTTCACATCATTGATTGGTAATCAAGTGGTTTTTACCATGTTTGACTTCGACACATTCATTCACATGGATAGAATCGTACTAGTTCGAGAAGCAGAAATCAAGACCCTGCATCTAGTTTCTACCATCCAGTCTGCAAGGAATTTTGTTATTCATTATAGAGTGGACTATTCATAAACAGATGGTTGCGCCCATACTGTGTCTACATATGTCTATACTCGTGATGTATTACAAAATCATTCCTGTATCAGAACAGTTTAGTTAGTTTTCTAGTCAGTTTTGATCTAAGCATGGGAATGCCTACCTCAGTGATGATATGTTCACATATATATATTTTGCATTGAATGTTTTTATAAGTTCCGACTGGGGTGTCGACAGGATGATCCTTAAAATGATAAAGTACTTCACTCTTCTTAGATGACAAATTCTATCTTCATCTATTACAGACTTCACACTTTAGGGGGCAATTTGTTGCACAAAAATTGTCACCTTGACATTCTGCAATCTGTGTGAGTCCATTACCACTCATAATTTCCTCCTTTGCAAGTCTTAAGCCTCAGTTCTTCATATCAAGCCTTGAAAATAAGAGAAAGCCCTCAAAAGTCTCTAACACTCTGGTTCCGCACTTTCTCTTATCATTACCTGTGGTCCTGCACCTAATGATCATGTCCTTTTGCACCTGACTGCTCTGTCTCTGTGTTATGGGTGTGGACCCCTGTAAAAGTCAAAAAGGTGCAAGTATATTCTTAAAAACTCACTTTGAGTCATTTCTAGAAGCTTCTGGAAGGATTCTTGAGGTGGCAAGTTCGCTCCTTTAAGGTTCATGCATCCCATACCTTAAGGAGCTAACCCCTTGATGTGAGGAGCTTATCCCTTTGAAGGAGGACTATATCCCTTCATAGGTGGACCTATAACCTCCTTCCTTTGCACTACAAAATGAAGCATTAGGCTAGTTACTTGGGGGGTTGAAAAGCTGAATATTTTTGAGGTGAAATGCTGCTGGAACTTAGTATTCCTAATTGAGCTTTTGTAAGGAAAGATTACATACCTCTTTGATCTCATTTGGAAGAGTGTGAGGCTTGTCAAAGTAAAGGAGATTCCTGTTTCGGACCCTGGGAAGAGCCTGTACAACATCAAGGCACCAAAGGTTGTAAGGTTATTCTATTTCAAAGTTAATAGAAACACGTTTATTTTTCTCAATAAGCTGTGTTTTATGGTTTATTTTATGGATTCCTTGATCACCATAATGAACATTACCTATGATATTAGCTATGCAGGTGTTATTTGATGTGTGCTTGTTTGTGATTGTAGGTTCTCAAAAGGAAACTCTTTCGGATGGTTAAAGGATGGTTGCTACAAACTAGCGTTGGACTTAAGGTAGGGTCTAAACTCTTCTATAGTTTTTATTAATGAATCGCAATATGTTTAGAGAAAGGTAGATTTGCTTGTTCTTCTTGTTGCCAGATATCTTTTGGTACTAGGGAGATCTACCTTGTCCGCAACATCAATTTATCCAGCCAAAAACTCTAGTGTCCACTAGCTAGTTTGTCGTGAATATCCTTTAATACCCTTTATGAATTTGGTGCTTCTAGACACCTAAGCATGACCCCATTTTGGTGCTTTTGAAAAAGCACTTCATGTACCAATTGATATTAGAGATATTTAAGTTGAATAGACCTCTTTTGTTAGGCTGACAATTATGAGGGAAAGGTACCATGCTCAAGATACTATTGTGCATCTGTGTACCAAGAAGTTGTTGCGGCAGTGGAGGTGACTTGTTCAATGTTATACATTTCTATTTTCTATTCCCACCAACAAGATTCATGAGTCTGGTGTATTAACCACTTCTATTGTAAGATCGAAAATCCCATGGCACTTTATAGTGAGAACTAGTTTGAATTCAAGGTCATACTCTTGTAATCTTGTCATCTAGTTCAACCTTACTTCACCTAGTTCTTGTTGTACAAAAAGCGATCTGACTGTTGGGTGACGCACAAAGATAATGACGTGACTTTCAGAATGTACGGCCTAAAATGTTTTACTTCATTGTATAATGCATAAGCTTTTTTATCAATAGTAGGGTAATTTAATTCACTTCCCTATAAGCCAACACTCATGAATGATATGGGCCACTCATTACCTTGATCATCCTTTTTTGTGACAAAGACTCCAAGAGAAGTGTTGGAAGTAGAAGTACAAAGCAATAAATCCTTGCCAAAATTTGGACTATATAGTGTTGGAGCTTCAACTATTTATTTATTGATATGGATGAATGCATCCTTTTCCCTTTTATCCCATTTATAAATTTCATCCTTCTTGATCATCTCTTGCAATGGTTTTACTATCTGTGCATAATCCGATATGAATTTGTGGAGGAAGTTAATTTTCCCTAGGAAGGAATGAACGGATTTCTTGTTTACTGGAAAGGGAATTTGAGCGATAGTTTTAACCCACTCCAGGTACAATTTGATCTTTCTCTTTGCAATAATATGGCCCAAGATATTTCCGTTGGACACTCTGAAGATGCCCTTCTTAGGATTTAAATATATTTCGTACTTACGACATTGCTAGAAAATATGCCTTCGATGACACAAGTGATTAGATATTTTCTTTGAAAATACTTTCACATCATCCAAGTATACAACTACACTTTGGCCAATCAAACTGCGGAATGTGATGTCCATAGCTTGTTAGAAAGTACCTCCTGCATTAATAAGTCCAAAAGGAATTCTCTTAAATGAAAAGGTACCCCACTTGGTCCTGGAAGTAGCTTTGTGTCTATCGTGTTTTTCTACTAGATCTTGGTTGTATCCAGAAAAGTCATCTAGTAACAAAAAACATCTTTGACCCCGATATTGTTTAAAGGGTTTGTCCCATATATGACACAGAATAATCATCCTTGTCTAAAGCATGATTCAAATTGTGAAATTCAATGTACAAATGCATCTCTCCAGACTTCTTTCTAACGGGAACTAGATTAGAGACCCATGTTGAATGATGAACTTTGAGTATGATCCGAGCATCTAGCAATTTCTGTAGTTCTTTATGAATTAGGGGTTCAAGCATATGATGCACTTTCCTTAGTTTGCGTTGAAAAGTATTTATCCCTTATTTAATGGGAATCACATGTTGGATTATTCGTGTGTTGTAGGTTTCCAAGTCATCATGCATCCACATGAACACATCTTGATACTGATTAAAGAGGAAGATGAAAGCTTTTCACTCTTGAGGTGTGCAACATGTATCGATATTCACATACTTAGGATCCTCTTTTGTACCCAGATTCACTTGTTCGTGTGAAAGAGTGAATGTGTGAGTCTTTGTATTGTCTGATCCCTTGAAACGATTTTGCAGTTCATACAACTTTCCAAAGATACCACACCCTTGGGAAAGAGGTTTCCTTTATCTGCCTAAGTTGACCCCTTAAATTCTTTCTCATTCTAGTCTTCATTGATGGCTGCATCCTTGAACACATCTCAACATGAAGTCATGTATCTGTTGGTCATCATTAAAAACATAAAAGTTAGCAATGTTATCAGGTACAAATGGCCTATAAATAATCTCAATTGAAAATCCATCCTTCAATTATGACAACCTAGCAGTAACATTAGCTAATGTATCAACAACAAAATTATGAATCCAAGGAATAAAATTGATATTAAAAGCTTGGAAATGTGAAATGAGACGTCATTTCTTTTGTTGATAATTTCCGAGATTGGGTGACACATAATGGATTGTATTTCTTACCAATGTGTAATAATTTCTGAGTTACCTATTACTTTGAGTGATTCAACTTTGAGGTCAATGGATTTCGTTAGACCTAGAATGAGTGCTTCGTATTCAACAACATTGTTAATGAACTCAAATACCCAGTGACATGAGATAATATGTTTGTTCTGTTGCGGGTCTATTAAAATGCAACAAACTCCAAAAACCTCTTTCATATTCAAACCATCAAAATACAATGTCCAAATGTTAGCACTACTAGGGTTAGTTCCTACACTAATAATATTTACATCTATAATACAAGAGCCATTTCCACGAGTTAGGTTTCAAGGAAGGAATTCCAACAATATATCTGGTGGTACGTGTGAAGGTTGTACTAGATAACATCCATGATCTACTTCTAGAAAACAATTTCCAAAAATCATATATGCAAAGAAACCTAGATCGCTGTGTCCCTCAAGTGGTGTCAATGTGTATTTCATTTACTGTTCACTTTCCACTCGATTGTTTTTGACCTTGCAAGGAATCCTTAAATGTGTCCATTATGTTGAGAAATATCCTTGTCGCTTGTTGGACTAGTATTTACTCAAAAGTAATCCGTAGGCTTGAGAAATGTCCGCAATAGTGATGCTAATGCATTGGTAAAATCTATGGCATGATGAAAAATAGATGATGACATTATTAAGTTCACCAATTGCTTGGACCAATGATTTGTCTAGTCGTTTGATTCAAGCATCGGTCTTTTCCCATTTAGCATTGATTTTCTTAGCGATAGATAAAGGCATGACCTTTTCGGATGCACTTTAACCAACCAGAAAATTATGGAAATTATAATTAAATATTTCAAACGTTAAAAGAAAAGGGGGACATGGAGTGTTAGTATTTAATTTAACAACATTAACTACAGACTCAAAAATATCACAAGACTTACCAAACAAAACTTGAGAAGTATAAATACCATTACCTAACAGAGGTTGTGATGCAATTTCTTGGATTATAAATTCACGTTGTCCTGTTATCTTGGTGAGCTCAAAGATTGATATGTTGATACAAGCTCTTTTCATATCCTCAATAACGTTGTAATCAATATTTTCATCTTTAACAAGTTGTGTTGAAGTATTAAGTGGTGTAGATTTTTTTGAAACATCATGAGTGATGGACTTATTCTTATTGTTCATGGAAGTGTTCTTAGGAGGAGGAGCAATTCCAGACTTATTCTACAAACTTTGAGTGGGATTGGTAGGTGGTAAAATCCTTGTCAACAATTTCATTTTAAGCTCTTGCCCAAAATGGTCCTTCGATCCTCAAATTATATTTCTTATTTGTTTTTGAGGAGTTTCACTTGCTGGTGGTACATCAACACTTTCTTTATCAACATTGTATCGAATACCAAATGTATTAATTGAATGCATAACACTTGAATTTTCCTAGGCCATGGTAGATTCATTTGCTTCTTCAGTCTTCTTATATTGTTCTTCTTCTAACAAAGTGTCTACAAAGTTGGTTATCATAACATTGATGTTGTGGTTCCATTAGGGACATGTTTTCTCCGAATGTTTCTCCTAATGGAAAGTACACAATTTATCCAATCCTCAACTTTCAACATTAAACACCACATTGGAACTCTGAGCAGATGTAGATGGTTGATTATTGTTATTCTTCTTGAATAAAGGTGGCTTAAAAGACTTATTGATCGTAGAGTCCTCACTTGATGTTATCATTAGTTTAGATACTTCATTAGTGAGCAACTTCAAATACTTAACCAATCTTTCCATATCAAAATAATATTTCTTTTTGGATTTAGTGGAAGAGGCTTGAGTTTTCTTACCAGCATCTTTGGCGTCTTTAGAGTATCCATGATCTTCAATGGCTTGGATAAAATTAAATTCCTTTTCAACAACAATCACTTCTTCAAAGTTCAAAGCCAATATATCCTTTGCAACTCTTTTAACAAACACAAAACTATTAGTAGGAAAGGCAATTGTGTAATAATGTTTGGTAGTAGAATTGTGGTTGAACATGTGTGGGGAACCTATTCAATAAATGGGTGAATATTTGATTAAAATCCTTCAATTTTTCCTTGTCTCCCATCTTAATATTCCTGAGTTCTTTTAGCAACATGGAGAGAGGTTTTTCATTAGAAAATTTATCTAAAAACAACGTCTTAAACTCCCTCCAATTATGGATAGAATTAGGGGGAAGACTATGGTACCACACTAATTATCTAACTTCTAGAATGTACAAAAAACTTCTACAAGGAACATCATCAAAACATACCCCAAGCATTCACAAATGCATGTAGAAGTCATCAATATGGTCCTCAACTTTCGTCTTCTTATTAGGATCAAACTTTGAAAACAACTTTTCTAGGTGCCTAGTCATATGATGAAGATTACCCAGAAGAGAAAGAGGCCCTTGGGCCATCCAATATAATTGTACATCAACCATGTCTTCTTCCTCCTCCTCTTCACCTTATGATTATGAAGATTATTCTCCTTCACCATTCAAATCTTCATTATAATCAGGATCTTCTCCTTGTCTTGATTGTTGTTCATTGGAAAATTGAAAATCCTCCCCGTCTCCTTCCCAATATTCCTCAATATGTGGAAGGTACCCTTGTTGATGCATTCTTTTAGTAGAATCAACTAATTCTTCAAGGGTTTCAATAACCAAATCTTCCACCGAAGAAATCAATATTCCATGACGAGTTGTTTGTTTCTTTATCGGCTTATGAGAAAGAATGGCAGCAATAAGGAGAAAAGTAAGAGCTCTTGAAAACTAATGAGTAATTGGATAGATTATTCAAAGTTGACTATAAATGACTTTGAAAGCTTGTTCTAGAATTTTTTTTTTTGGTTGTGGTTCACGGACACCTTGGTCAACGAGTGGTCGCTACATGCACGGAAAAATCTGGGTTGATCAACGCCAAAGGGAATCTAGCCTCGTGGCCTGCTAGCAAGGCCTAACCCAAAGGGCTTCAAGTAGGATGGACCCTATGACCTCTCGATCGGTGAGGCATTGATTTTGACCAACTAAGCTAACCCTTGGGGCTGCTTGTTCTAGAGTTAAATGAGAGGACTCTCCTACCTCGGGAGTATGAGTTGGAGTTGAACTTGGACCATCACTATGTTGCACAAAAGTTTATTTATTTAGATGTGGTGAATTGTCAGCCATATGAAGGTTTCCCTCATTATAGCGCTATAATGTTGAGATGCCAGGTCCTGCCAACATATAAGGGATCTCCCCGATATGAACTCCTAATTAGATCTCACATCACTTGGTATGGGAGCCCCATCTAAAAATTTGGGTTGACTTCGATATTCTTAATTATTTTCCTTGGTTGCAATAGTTGGCATAAGAGAGAAACACACATGTGCGTTTGAATGATCAAGTGATTATGCCTTGTGAAATGTTCAATTGCACATATGTATCAAGGTTCTTTCACTGGAAAAGAGTAAAAGTGAGTCTTTAGGAGAAAAGTAGTAGTGCTATTCTAATAAATACACACACATATACATGAAATAATCATTAACCATTTAGTGAAATAGTTCACATAAACATAACAATCATTAAACAATTAAAATAGACATTCAACAAGATGAGCAACAAAGCCAATGAACTACTTCAATTTCTTTAGTACATGATAACAAAACACATACCACAAATACATAAAGAGTAGTATTACAAAATTCACGATATATGCATGAAAGGGTGCTGGCTCGATTAGCTTTGAATATTAAGTCAAAGTTCCAAGATACATTGATATAATGAGACACCACTAGCTCCAATAATGGAGCACTAAGACATCACTTGATCTCCAAAAGAACAATCTCTCTCTCTAATGCCTAGGTGGAGAAGTCAAGGTGAAAAGTAATTTGCTTGAGCTATGAGGGTGTATATGTAACAAATGAGATGAATCTTCACCTCCCTTGTGACTCTCGAGCTCTCCTCATGACTCTTGAGCTTCCAAATGAATTTTCAAACTCCTAAGAAACCTTTGGACTTCTACATGAATTTTCACATTCTTTGGGTGAGCTTTGGACTTCCACACACTTTACGTTTCTCATTTTATTGAAAATTACATAATTACATCCACAAATGATGTGGCAACATGAAAACTCATATGTCTCTTGAGATGACACTTTGAAAAGACATGACTTGAAACTAATGACATGGAAATTTATGATGATGTGTCAATGCCAAGCTTCTCTTCTTGATGCTATCTTTGTGTATTCATGATAGATACTACATGTTCTTCCTTTTGTCTCCTCTAAAAATATTAAATATATGGAGTCATTTATATGATCTGGATCTTCCAACATCTGTCACAATCTAGTGTCCCTTCATATTCTTGTTTAGTGATCATATTGTCTTTGCAACCTTCTTGAGTGAGACCTTACATGGTCTCCTTGTCATCCTTCTTGAAAATCATGCTATTATGTCAAGATACAGTACCTGCAAGTGAATTTCACTCATGACAAGATAGCATTAGTTTGAAATCTCATAGTCTAGCTTCCTTGGTGCAATTAATTGATCAACTTGAGACTAAGTATTGGATAGAGGAGAAGGCTTAGGGATTGTGTAGTGTGTAATTTTGGGAGGCAAGAGTGAGAGGTTGAAGACTAGGACTATATAATGTGTATTGACTATAGGCCTAAGAAGAAATAATGTGTAGTTGAGGGCCATAGTGAGGCAGGCTTTCCCACTATGATTATGCAATGTGTAGTTCAAGAGAGAGATAGAGCCACTGGATTACATAGTTGCGTAGTTTAGAGATATAGGGAGACATGCTGCTAATAAAATCGAGTTTGCAATGGGAGAGTGGCTGGGAAGCAGGATTACACAATGTTGGGGAGTGTTGAAAAACAACAAGAAAAACCTAATTTAATTTTTGTCCTTGAATTAAATTAGGAATTAAATTGTAATTCTGCATCTCATGAAAATTTGTAATAGTTAACTAAGTTAATTTGACTTAGTTGGATCAGTTAATTTGAGTTTGGAGTCTAACTAGAGTCATGTACAGTGTCTCCTACTTCTTAGGAGCCCTGGTTGATTTTATTTTGAGTTGTAATTATTTAATTCAATTTATAACTGAGCTAAAGTTAGTTAAGCTAGTTCCAACTGATGGAGGAATTAGTGGGAGATCCAGTAGTTGAGTGTAACTTGTAGTAGTGGGGTGTAACCAACACTGATCAACCAATAAACTGAAGATTCACTCATAATTAACTCATGCATGTCAGATCATAGAGAGACCTAGTTGAGATTTGAGTTCAGGGGAAATCTACTATCAGTTGTATAATCATCTGAATTGTACATGTCATACATGAAATCATAGGAAGGCCTGTGAGGGTTGCACAATTCATATTTGTGGAATTTCCTAATTCAATATGGGCTAATTCCCAAGGGAACAATGCAAGGAAATATGAGCTTGGCAGGAAACATAATTGGCTAAGTATTGGCTTGAGCTTGTCTACGAAGTAATCAGATAGATTGAGATAGTGAAGACGTTGCTCATGCTTGAGTAAAGCATTGTAATATTCTCATATTTTTTGATTAATGCAATATACAAATAGCAGGGGTTTTTAGTTATGGCTTTCCTTAGGAAATTATTGTGTTATGTGTGATTGAATTCTTTCTCTTTTATGTTTCGTGATTTTATCGATCGTTTCTTGTTTCCATTAATGAGTAGAGTAGATTCAAGTCTATTGTTTTAGCATATTAAAATTAGAAGTTTGAATCTACAAGTAATTTCGACATGGTATCAGAGCGCTAAAATCACTATAGAAGAGGAGAATACGCATTTGTCTTTTGCAGGAGAAATCAAATTTGTAGTATCATACTTTAGATCTAGTAGGATGTCATTCTACAAATTTAGACTTAAATATGCCCTTGAGGGTAGTTTGAACTATATTTCTTGGAAGGATAGGATGGGGGTAATGTTGGAAAAAAATGGGCTTAAGGAATTCATAGACAAATATATTCCTAAGCCAACTGATGCCTAGGATCCGGCAGAGTGGAGAAAGTGTGTGGAAAAGGTGAGAAGGATTATCCTAGAAGGAGTTTAAGATCATATTATCTCAAACCTCCATGGTAAGGAAATTCCATTTGAAATGTGGAAGGCCTTGACAGTTTCAAAACAAAAGTGACCATAGGCATGTCACACTGAAGGACAAGTTTAGAAAGATCAAGATGGAGAAGGGCGACTTAGTGCCGAAGTACTTGACCAAGTTCACCCAATGTCATAAAGAGCTTGGATGTGTCAGTGTTACAATTGATGAAGACGATATGGTGAGCCTAGCACTTCTAGGACTTCCAAGAGCTAGAAAAACTACTAGGACTCAGTTAATGGGATGCAAAAGTTACTAGAGTGGGAGCGATTGTGGTCCAACCTAGTACAAGAAGAGATTCAACAGAACACCAAAGATGGATCCTCATCCAAGCATGATGATGAGGAGAACTGTGCCTTAGCTGGAAAGACAAAGAAAGGGAAGGGTAATTCATCCCATTCCAAATGATATTCCAGTAAGGGAAACAAGAAGAAGTACATGTTAATATTAAATGTTTTCACTGTCACAAGCTGGGACACTATGCCACAAGGTGTCCACACAAGAAGGCTGTTAAGAAGCCCTTAGGAGGAGTGACATGTGTAGCTCTTGCTTCACAATTCAAACTGGATTTCACCCTCATCACTTGCATGGTGACATTGGTGATGGGTAGCGTGTGGTACCTGGATGGTGGAGCCTGATTCCATATGACCAGTAACAAATAGTTCTTCAGTGACTTGGAGGAGAAGGACCTCCAGATGCACATTGAGATGGGAGATGATGGGAGGTATAGCATGAGGGAAATCAATACTGTTAACTTTTAGAGGGAGTCTGGTACTCCTCTCACATTAAAATATGTCATTTATGTTCTAGGTTGCAAGAAGAATTTGATTTATGTTTCCATGTTGGAGGACCATGGATACGATGTGATATTTAACAAGGGAAAGAGTTTCATTCATCGCATATCATCAAGATAGGTAACCTCTACAAATTGAAAGTAGAAGACTACATTTCTTTGAGCACAAAAGAAGAGAAGGTGCAGAGTCGATACATCGATGAGTTGTGGCATAGAAGATTGGGTCACCTGCACCACAAAGCTTTGAAGATCATGCAACAAATTTATACAAGACTTCCTAAGGGTACACTAGAGCAGAGAGACACATGAAAAGCGTGTACATTTGGGAAGTACACCAAAGCTTCCTTTCATGATAAAGATAGTCAAGTGCAAGTGATCCTTGATAGAGTTCACTCAGATGTCTGTGTACCCTTATCGAAAACATCCTTGGAAAAGCACAGGTACTATATAATATTTGTTGATGTTTTTTATCGTAAGTGATGGATTTTTGTCATGCAGAAGAAAGATTAGATGTTCGCCTAATTTTGTGAATTTGAAGAACTTGTATAGAAATATGCTAGTAGGAAAGTTAAAGTTCTCATAAGTGATAACTGTGGAGAATATGTGTCGAATGAATTCAAGGAATTTTTTGCATTAGAAGGCATCCGACGGGAGTTAATAGCATCTCATAACCCACAACAGAATGGGGTGGCTCAGAGGAAGAACAAAAGTATTGCGAGAGATGCATGGATGATGTTACATGATCAGGCCTGTTGTTGCACTTGTGGGATGAAGAATGCAGTGCAATTGTTTATTTCCAAAATATAAGTCCTGTTACACAACATTTTATCACTATCCTTGTACACATTGTTCCTTGATCTTGGAGGACCTCTACAGTGAACCCTACATGCTTCCCTTCATGAAGAAACCCCCATTGTGTCCCTCTTTGTGAACAAAACAATTCCCTTTTGCACCATTTTCCCAAAATATTCTTTTTTTCCCAGTTTACAAGACCAGCGCTAATGGCCCTTGTCCTCCTCGTGCCAATATGTAGGGATTAACACTATCCCTAGTGTCGACTGGAGCAGATTATCTTTGTTACAGTTGTGCCAGTCCTCTTAAGGAAAGTTTTTTAACTAAAGAGTCAATGCTTCCAGCTCTAGAAGCTTTGTAACAGAAGTCTGGTAAATGGTTTGGTCGGGTGGGGTCGAGGATGTTAGTTTGGGCTCCTTTCCCTTATAATGATGGAAATACCTCAAGAGATAAGACCTTCTCCCATGAGAAGAGGACCCATCTACCATCCATTCATGCTATATAAACCTCCTGTTTTTCCAAGCACAAGCTAGTGTTAAGGTTGGTGTACTAGTGCTAATTAAGTTTGGAGTAAACAACAAGCTATTCATAGTTTTAGCTCTCCAGTTGTGTGAGGGGGAAGTGTGAATTTGGTTTAGTGTGAAGAGGGAAGAGCCTAAAACTATTGTTGTTGAGGCCATCATGGAATGCTAGCAAAAGTGTGTGGCAGCATGGTTTTGTCAGAGGAGAACGACAACGTCAAGACAATTGTTGTAATCTCTTCTTGATTCAATATATATGCAACTATTGATTGATTTCCTACATGATGTGTCATCTTACATGTTCATGGCTTAATGTTTCTCGACTTGTTAAGTAGGTTGAATTACAATTTTTCTATTATCATGGTTGTTGTTTGATGTTGTTTACTTGTTTCAAGTGTTTGAAGAAGGAAGCGAGGGATAGATGGAGCGAGAAAGCAAAGACATCGTCAAACGAGAGAAGCATAATAAGAGGTAGGCCCTCTTAATTGGTTCTAACATAATGAAATATCCATAGTATGTATCAGCTGTGTCTAAACCCATTGTTGAGCTAGAGGAATTTTTTGTGTCCACACTCATAATTTTACTTCACCACAATTAGCGACTCCACTGGGGAGCCAATCCTTTTGTTTGTCTTGTTTGAGATTTCATGTTTTCGTGTGAACTTTTCTAGTTCCACTTTTTCCTTTCATTTTGTTCCTTTCCTTTTGCTTACTAGTATGATTTTGAAATTCATAGTAGCAGATCTAGTCCTAGCTTTAGAATTTTTTATTTTTTTTCTTGGCTCTCTCGCTCAACGCGCTTAATCTATTGACAGTCGCATCGATCAGCGCAATATGATAAAAATTAGTCATGCCAACCTCCCTCTGGCACTTATTATTAGTTAGGAAATCGCGCCAATGCTTGTAAGTGAAGATTAGGGTTTGTCCCCAATCTTGGCCAGTGTGTTTTTCTCTCATGATTTTGACCCCGTAAGCCTTTTAGACCATTTTCTCCTTGACTAGAAATTTTCTATTCATTTGGTTTCATTTGCTTGTTGGTTTGTCATCTTTCTGCTTGATTTCTTGAGTCATTGGATGGTTAGTGGAACTAGGGCATCTAGATTGTCATCCATTCAGCTGATTGTGAACTCAGTGAGTCGAGTTGTTGGTGTACTTACTCCTTGCATTTCGTTTTGTGGTCCTTTTATGGCTTTGATATCCATTACACAAGTTTGAAAAGTTTTCGTTTGCTTGTATAAATGTTTCTTTTCTGGCATGGATCACATTTATTGTCTTGTTTTTTGAAAAGTTAGTGCTTTATTAATTTGAATGAGTCTCTCTTTTCATGTTTTCATTTTCTTGAAGAGTTAATTGTCTCAAAAGTTTTTTCATTGAAGTGTTGCATGCGAAAGTTCATTTCGCCATTTCATGAAAAGGTATGATATTCTAGTTTGTTGCATCATTATGCCGCGGTAGTCAACATCATTAAAGACTAGGATTGCATTGGAATTTGAAAAGGAAAATAACTCTTTTTATTTTGAAAGGATTGTTAGAAATGTACTTGTCAGGAAATTAGGAATTGGAATGCATTTTTAATTAGTTTATTTTTTTGAAAAGTGTAGTGAAATATCATTTTGCTTTCAGTTGCTTGGTTGTTTGCATTTGATTGTGTATTTTCTACCCTCTCTAGTGTAGGAAATTCATCAAATTGAAAGGGTCTTGTCTCATTTAGTTGCATTTAAAGTTTTTTGAGTCATATCGCTAAGGCTTGAAATTTGAGACATAACTCAAGATAAACTTTAAAACGAACTCAATTAACCTAAGCAATATTTGAAATCTAACGATCATATCTAGAAGGGCCAGGCTAGGGACGTGTTCCAACATCTTTAAACCTAGCAACTGTCGTTAGCTTCGGCATTAGACAACACTAGTACGGATTTGTGCTCCCCGTACTGTCAAGTATATAACGGAAGACCCCTCCAGGCTACAATCCTTTATCCATAGGAAGCCGAGTCGATCGCCTTGCTAACGTGATACACCGAACACAACATTTGGGGAGATTGCCAACCCATACTTCTCGGTTCACTAGGAAGTATTCTGCAGTTCACGATTGCCTGGTAATCCTTTTTACCTAGATCATTTAGAGCAGTCATTTGGTCTTTTTGACTCATTAAACTTAAAAAATCATTCGAGCACTTGTCCTTTCGAGCTTGTTTCCAAGTGAAAGCGATAGAGTCATCTTTGTTTCTTTCTCGACTCTTAAAAAATGAAAGAGCATCAGTCTATTTATGCATTTTAATAATTGATTTCCCACAATCTGATAAAATCCTGTTAGTCTTTTGTAGACCAAATCACAGGTTTCCCTTAAACAACGTTTTAAAGCCTTGAAGTTTCTTTCTCTTTTCTGTTAACCAAGACAAGATCATCATGGTTGAACCATCTCGTTCACCTAGTTCCTCTTCCTCTCCTCCGACTAAAATATTGCTCGAGGAGTCATTTCCTGAGTCACCAGAGTCACTCAAGGACCAAGGTGTTGAACTCGGAATTGTTCTGAGAAATCAAGCTTTGTCATCTTGTCCTCTGCTTACTTTAGATACTGGGTCATTTGTTGATTACGGCCCGGGATCTCCGGACAATCCCATTCAAACTCCTGAGAGTTCGCAGACCACTGACAGTCAGCTTGGACTAGTTATATATCCTCTGAATCCTTTGTTTGACCCTATTGTGATATCACCACACCATCCCTATAGTCCGTACGATCAGCTGGGTGTTCCTTTGTAATTATCCCCTCATACTTCTTCGATCGTTCATTGTCATTTGTTCTCGGATATGGAACCCGAAGGCGATGTTCTAGTCACCTCTCCAGAGGAGTCAGAAGTTTCTACTCCGCACACTATCGAGGAGGAAGAACATCCTTTTCCTCCTGAAGGTTTCCCCTATACAAGGAGCATTCTCGCGAGTGTGCCACCTAATTATGTGTCTTTGGCAAAGTTGATTTCAGGTACACCTAGTGCCTCATCGCTTTACCATAACCCTGTTTGGGTGGCTGGTGCCATGCCTACTTTAGGTCGATTCTTTGAAAAATTGACCTCCCAACAGGCTGTTACCTCAGTCCCAGTGCAACCCACCGTTGTGAACCCTCTTGTATCATCAGTCCCAGCCACCCATTTGGTTCAACCAGTGGTCTCGAGGAATGTCTTTGTCAGTTCCTCCATCCCTCTGTCAGTGGCCAAGCTGTGCCATTGCCTAGGGGGAAGAACCTGAATGTTTCTATGGTGTCAGGTGCCACCAATGTGAGTGGCTCACAAGATCACATGCTTGGTATGAACCGACCTTCTTCTAGCATTATTCACAACCCTATTGATCTTGCTGGATCAAGCAATGTCCAGTACCAACTGGTTCAAAATCCATTGGTCCATCTGGGTCGAGCAATGTCTAGTATCAGCAGCCCTATGAAGCTCGGGTCCAATACCAAACTCCTTACGTTCCATATGGTTCTCAAGGAATGGTTAATCAACCTTACATCCTTCAGTCTGGGTAGTACGTTCAGCCTGGCTCGTCCACTTTCCAGGGTGGCTATTGCTAGATTTAGTTCGGAAATTTTATGGGCACTATTCAAGTACCCTTGCAATAGTAAGGACAACCTCTACAACAACAAGGGAAACCTTTGTTACTGCAAGGGTAACCTTTGTTATAGCAAGGGCTATCTGCACAATAGCAAGGGTAACTAATCCCGCATCAAGGTCAACTGCAACAACCGCAAGGGAAATCGTCGCAACAGTTGTAGCAAACCATGTAGCAACACATGCAATATCCTCCGAAAACCTCCCAACCCATGTCCTGACAGGGCCAACCTCTACAGCACCAAAGACAAATTTTGTAGTCGCAAGGCCAACCCTTGCAACAAAAAAACCAACCAGGGCAACAACAATCCTTATATACATATCAGCAGGGTCAACCTTATAAGGGCAAGGCCAGGGTCAATTCCTGCAACAGCAAGCCCAAAATCCTAACGTCCTAGGTCAACAAGTCTAGAATCCTTCTGGCTAAGGGCAACAGGTACAAAACCCTAATGTCCTAGGTAAACAGGTACAAAATCCTTTTGGTTAAGGCAGAAGGTATAAAATCCTTATGTCTAAGGGCGAAAAGTGTATAATCCTTATGCCCATGGACACCAAGTCCAAAATCCTCCTTTTTAGGGAAAACAGGTTCACCACCCATATGTTTAGGGACAACAAGTACAATATCCATATGTCCAAAGTCAACAGGCTGAACAACCTTTTAACCCATACGTTGCTTATCAACAACCTATGACTGGGTAGTTCTAAGGTATTCCAAGTCAAAATCCTCCTTATGGCCAAGGTAACCCGCAATGGGGGCAACATCAAATGCCATATGGCCAAAATCCCCCACTGTGGGGCCAAAACCCTTACCAATAGGGATGGGCTCCTCCACTTGGACCCCCTTACCAACCTCCAATGCCTTTTGATACTTAATTTCCATTCTTGCCACACTAGAGTTGTCAGATGTGTCTCACCTTACGAATGATCCCATTCTTCATTCACCATACTGGCCTTCGATGCCGTCCAATATACCGAGCGATTGTCCAAAGTTCAATGGGAAAGCAAAAGAAGATCCTCAAACCCACATGATGACATATCACCACTGGTGCTCTTCGAACCCTTACGTTAATGATTCCGTTCATCTCCATCTTTTCCAACGGACCCTCACAGGTGTTGCAACCAAGTGGTACATTGAGCTTCCTTGAAGTACTTACCATGACTTTAACTCTTTAGCCATAGCTTTCCTCATGCATTTCTAGCTGATTTTTTGCTGTAAAACTAGCACCTATTTTCTCACATCGCTTAAGAAAGATACTGTGACACATATATTTGATCACATCCATGAATGGAGACGTAGACGTCGCCTGATCAAATTCAAGATCGTTGATCAGTTGCTCACCGAATGGTTCACTAAATCATTAGTGGCCCCAATTGCTCACGATATAGCTATGGGTGGATGCATTATTGAAGAAAAAGCCATTTCTCATGCCCAGTAGTTAGATCTAGTTTACTCTTAGTTTGGCACTTTTTATGAGTTATTACCTGATATTCTGTGGCCATCATCCGATCCCACGACATCAAAGTCGCAGGCTGCACATCCTGTCAATGGAGTTATTGGTTCAATATCCTAGACCCTTCCTAAATCTTCTTCCAAATAGAAGTCAGTCTCCAATGTTGTTCCCAATTGTTCTTCCCAGAATCCACCTGGCCTTGGTAAAACTTCAGAGGTCCATGCTATCGAGTCTACCACAGTGGACAAATCCTGAAAAGGTAAAAAGAAAGGAAAAGGCAACGGTAAAGCTGATGCCCCAAAATAGGGTCCTCCAAAATCGTCTGCTGGTGAATCTTCACAATGGAAACCTAAGTATCCCTACCTCATTTGTGAGGAGGATCACTATACCAAGGATTGTCCCCGATGATCTGAATTCAGTCATTTTCTCAAAGGGACCTCCGCTGTCCTCAAAGAGCCATTTCCATCTCAGCAGACCCAAATGGTAGACCAACCCCAATCATCTACTTCCTCTGGGTCTCAAGTGTTCATGATGAGTATGCCTATTAATGTGGCTTCTAGATTGAAATATTACCAAACTCCTACTCCAACAACTGGGAAAGAGAAAGAAGCGACCACTTCTTCTTCTGCCCCAAGTTCTGGCCCTCTTCATATCGAGCGCCCTAACCTTGATTCTGCTATGTGGCCACCCTCTCGAGGTGTGTTGTGGAAATACTCGTACAATACCAATGCCTAAGCCACTCGCCACTATAATATTGTTGACGATTTGGCTCAGGCACGGTCAGCTATGTCAGCTCTTGAGGTGCTCCAAAGCTACCCATCGCAGTGGAAATATTTGTTGTCAGCTATCGGGGGTATCAATCCCACTGATTCTAATTTGATATGTTTTAATCTAGAGAATCATGTTCTACATCTCCCTCATTAGATTTCCTTTCTCATTCAGGTAATCATCAATGAGAAGACCATCTGCAGGACTGTCATCAATGAAGGTGCTTCCACCTGCATCATGTCAATCACATACTGGAAGGCTATTGTTTCTCCTGCTTTGAACTAGTCCCCAAACACTTTGGAAGCTTTCAATGGGCGCGATTCACAATCCTGCAGTGTCTTACCTAACCGTGCCATTACTCTAGAGGGAAAGATAGTACAATTCGAGGTAGAGATTGTTGACGCCAATCTCAATTACAATATTCTACTCAGCTAGAGTTGGACCCATGCTATGCATGTTGTAGCCTCCTCCCTATTTCGCGTGATTCGTTTTCCCCATCAAGGGAAGATTGTCACTATCGGCCAACTATCTTTCTTTTCCTCTTCCTCCTTAGCTGGAAATGTTCTGTACGTCAAGCACACTGGTGCTCCCTATGAGAGTGTGGGGGCAGGTCTTTTCAAAGATTCTGCCTTAATGGGAATTCTTCCACTCCCACCTCCTCATGTTGCCTCTATCAACATGGTCTCCATCAAATTTGATCCTTGGGACATACCTTCGCTAGATCTTGTTGATACCTAGCGTGAGGTTATGTTGCTTAGTCTTGCCGAAATCAATTATGTGGAAATTGTTTCGGCTTCAAATTCCACATCCTCTGATTCTTCTGTTTTGACGACCTCTCTTGATACGTATTCTCAATCCTCGTGGTTTGGCACTTTGGAATCACCTGATCCCTTAGCCGAGACCTTCCTTGCCGATGAAGGTATCATGGAAGTCACGTCCCTTGAGGAACCACCTTGGACCAATACTCATCGTCGTTCCTTGTTCCTGCCTCGCCCCACGGTCACGTCTACCAATTTCGAAGAGTTCTCTTCTCCGCTTCCTTCCCTCCCGCTTCTACCACTGATCATGACTCATGAAGTATGGTCAGAAGGAAATTTAGGTAATATTACCCAAACTATGTCGATTGATATTTCTAGCAAGCCTGGTATCGTTGAACATGTCCATATTGAGGTATCTTGTTCTCTGGATGAGATCAAGACCTATACTCGTCTGTTTTAGGAATTTCATGATGTGTTTGCATGGTCCTATGAAGAAATGCCTGGCATTGATCCTAGCATTGTTGTTCACGAAATACCTACTTATCCTCATGCAAAGCCCATTTGCCAACGGATTCACGTGGTGCACCATAGGAAGGCCACTGCTATCAAGAGTGAAGTTGAAAAACTTCTCAAAGCTGGGTTCATCTATCCCATCCCTCTTATATATTGGGTGTCAAATATTGTTCTGGTGACAAAAAGGAAAGGCACAATCTGCATTTGCATTGATTATCATGATCTCAATCGTGCCTATCCTAAAGATAACTATCATACTCCCTTCATTGATCAGATCATTGATGAATGTGTCGAGAGTGATAATTTTTCCTTTATGGACGGTTTTTCTAGTTACATGTTATGAAACCAGCTCACAAAAAGATAGAAAAGATAGATCAACGCCTTAGAATTCAGCCTCTTCGAGGGGAAAACCTCCTTTACATTACAAAAATGAATTATTATTTCATGATTCAAATGACAAGACTGTAGGTTTTAACCCTGTACAAAAATTACCTGCATACGAATTCTAAATCACAGGAAAAATAAAAATGCGAGAGCATAACACATAAAACACATATACACAGAGATTTCCCACTGGATCTCAAAACCGACACTACCAGTTTGATTTTTCATTATATTCCTTTCAATGTTACAATACATATTTATACATGCCGAAGCATCCAATACCATGGACCGAAAACCATCGCGTCCAAAACCATGGACCGAAAACCATAGGTAGGTTCGCCCAACCTAATATAGGGTCCAAAAAAAATTTTCTCGGGGCGTTGCCGCGAACCCCGTAGAGGGGGGCTACCGCCCCCCCCCTTCAAACCCCCCGTATAGGGGGGGCTTCCACCCCCCTTGTGACCCCCCCGTTGTGCAATCGACGCAACGATAGGGGGGGCTCCGCCCCCCTCTCTAACCCCCCGGTTC